>UELV01154046.1:0-19592 GCA_900490015.1 Megastigmus stigmatizans
ATTAATAACTGGTGGCTCTGAGTGTTTCTTACTTTTTTTTATTTGAAAATATCCACGAAGATTACGCATTCATACGGTCATAAATGTACCAACAAAAATAGCAATTAAGAGAAAAAGAAATGATACTAAGCAACGATATAAAATCTTATCTCATCCTCATCAATATCCAGTTAAATAAATTCCATATAGCATTCAAGATAATGCAATAGTATAGGTAAACTGGTCAGCTTGATGAAAATGAAAATAAAACCCTAAACAAGTTAATAAAAAAACACTAAAAACCATTGTTAAACCAAAACCAATTCCAATGCCAACATCATAATGGTAGGCAAAACTTAAGTCAGGCGAAGTTAAAAAAAACAATAATAAAAATGGTCCTACAGCTTCAATGATTAAAAATAGAAGACTTTTTCAAAATGCTGTGCGTGAAGCATGAAATTCTAAATCATGTTGCATTTCTGGTGGTAAATGTTTTCAATTACTAGTAGACTTTTTTTTATTATCATTTTTAATGACTTTCATAACAATCACTAACTCCTCTTTTGCCTCTTGTCTTTTTATTTTAACATAAAAAAAATTGTTAAACTAACAATTAATATCATGGAGCAGGTGAAGGGAATCGAACCCTCACAGTCAGCTTGGAAGGCTGAAGTTCTACCATTAAACTACACCTGCATTTTAATTTTAAATTTTATCCTAAACTACAGTAATATATATACCACTGTCTTAACATAATGTCAATTTTTTTTAAATAAAATAAATGGTACCCGAGACCGGACTTGAACCGGTACAGTTGTAAAACCGACGGATTTTAAGTCCGTTGCGTCTACCTATTCCGCCACTCGGGCATATATTTTTTATAAATGGTCTCCTGTAAAGGACTTGAACCTTTGACCCACTGGTTAAAAGCCAGTTGCTCTACCGACTGAGCTAACAGGAGACAATGGCTGGGCTAGCTGGATTTGAACCAGCGCATGAAGGAGTCAAAGTCCTTTGCCTTACCGCTTGGCTATAGCCCAAAATATACATAAAGATGGTGGAGGGGGAGGGATTCGAACCCCCGAACCCGAAGGAGCTGAGTTACAGTCAGATGTGTTTGGCCACTTCACTACCCCTCCAAAGAATGGTGCTGGCTAGAAGAATCGAACTCCCAACCTACTGATTACAAGTCAGTTGCTCTACCTATTGAGCTAAGCCAGCAGGAATCATTAATGGTCGGGTGTAACGGACTTGAACCGCTGACCACCTGCTTGTAAGGCAGGCGCTCTCCCAACTGAGCTAACACCCGATGACACAATATAAGTATTGTGTTGAAACCTTTTTAATTTTATATAAAACAATAATTTTTGTCAATTAAAATATTATTAATTTTATTTTTTTAAGAAGATTATATTATCTAAAATCACTAATAAAAATGGATTTTAATATTATAAAATCCATTTTAAAAATCTTATTAATAACGACGTTGCATATGGTCAGATGCTTTATATTGTGGAATGTTAATCATATAACCATCTTCACGACGTCATAATCCTTTAATTACTTTTGTAATTAGATAAATCATAAAGATTGTTCCAATTAATGTTGCAGTAAAATTTAAAATATTAGCGAAAATTGCTAGTCCATTTTGTCCTTTTTGGAAGATACGGCCAAATGCTTCAATTAGTTTTAATAACGCCGTAATAATTTGGATAACTAACATTATTGTTACTAAAATAGTATAAACAGTTGAAACGAAACGTAATCATTTTCCATAAGAAGTTTCAGCCATCATATTAGCAACAACTTTATTACTATAAAAGCCAGGGACAAAAATTAAACTTAAAACACTAACAACAGCTAAAACTCCCATCATAATGGCAAAATTTTGTTTTGAGTCTCCAACTCAAGTTTTATCTGTTGCCTTGTTATAAAAAATCATAATTGCAACAATGCTAGCAAGAGCTGATACTAATCAAGCAGTCCCTAAATAACGGACAATAACAACGCGAGCATTTTTTGTTGCTTTAACATCAGTATCTGGTAATCATGTTAATGCAAATGGTGCAAAAAAACCACCAATTGATAACGATAATACCGCTAAACTTCATTTGTTTGCACATAATTCGGCATCAGTACTGCTAATTGCATAACGAATCAATCCAATATTACAAATTATTGTTGTGAAAAATGAAAAAATCACTACTAGTAAAAGTACAACTTTAACACTTGTTAAATCAGCATATGAATTCATTAATCAAGTATTTGCAGCGTTGATATCACCAGGAAAAGTCCCATTGTTATATCGGCCTAAATAATAAAAGTAAGCCCCTCCTGCTATTGCCATTCCCGCAATACCCACAATACTTGATAACACAATTCAAAATCTAGTAAAACCAAAATTTCTTGTCATCATTTGTATAATCACTATTCCTTTCTACAATTACATAATTAATTATATGCTGGTTTTAATATGATTACAAGATATTTTTTTATTCTTTTTTAAAAAGAAAACTCGGGTTTTTCCCCTTATTTTATGGTACATTTAATAAGTGAGGTGAAATTAAAAAAATGAAAGCATTTGATTATGAAGACATTCAATTAATTCCAGAATTATGTGTTGTTAATTCTCGAAAAAAATGTGATACAACCGTTAAATTAGGAAAACATACTTTTAATTTACCTGTCGTACCTTCAAATATGGCAACGGTAGTGAATGAAGAATTATGTGAAAAATTAGCAGAAAAAAAATATTTTTACATTATGCATCGTTTTAACGTAGATCAAGTTAAGTTTATTAAACATATGAAAAGTAAAAACTTGGTTACATCAATTTCAGTTGGTGTTAAACCAGATGATTTTGCACTAATTGAAACATTAAAAAAAGAACAATTAGTACCTGACTATATCACAATAGATATTGCTCACGGTCATGCTTTTAGTGTAAAAAAAATGATTGAACATATTCGCAGCCATTTAGGTCATGAAACATTTATTATTGCAGGTAATGTTGGAACACCAAAAGCTGTTCGTGATTTAGAACAATGAGGCGCTGATGCAACAAAAGTTGGCATTGGACCCGGAAAAGTCTGTATTACTAAATTAAAGACTGGTTTTGGTAATGGTGGATGACAATTATCGGCTGTTAAATGATGTAGTAAAGGTAGTTCAAAACCAATTATTGCAGATGGTGGATTACGAGTTAACGGTGATATTGCGAAATCAATTCGAATGGGCGCAACAATATGCATGATTGGTAGTTTATTTGCTGCGCACCAAGAATCACCTGGAAAACAAGTTGAAAATAATGGTATTAAATATAAAGAATATTTTGGATCAGCAAGTGAATATAATAAAGGTGAAAAACGTTATGTTGAAGGTAAAAAAGAGTTAATTGAAATTCGTGGCAGCATTTTTGAAACATTACGTGAAATGACAGAAGATTTACAATCATCAATTTCATATGCTGGTGGCAAAGATCTTTCGGCCATTAAAAAAGTTGATTATGTAATTTTAAAAGATAGTAATTTTTAAAAAAAATCCCATTTAAAATGGGATTTTTTTTAACGAAAACTACGTGATTGTTCTTGTTTATAACGTCTTTTTTCTTTTTTGCTCATTCAGTGTTCACGTTTTCGGGCTTCTTTTCTTTTAACTGAAGAAACCTTGTTAAATCGTTTTAACGCTTTGTCTAACGGTTCTCCTGCTTTGACAACAACAGTAGCCATAATATTTCAACTCCTAAAACTATATAAATTAACAATATCATCTTATCACACTTTTTTTAACAAAACAAACTTTTCTGATTTTATGTATGCATAAAATTAAAATATTTATTGGAATATAAATATTTTAATTAATTTCTTTAAATTTCCTACCATGTCTTAAACTTAATACCATATTTTTATTCTTTTTTAACCTTTGTTAAAATTTCATAATTATTATTCCCGATTGTTAATTTTTCTTGGACAACTGTTTTAATTTTTCGCGATAAAAAAAGAAATCCTGCCATTGCTTTTTCATAATCTGTTATAACAACTTCTGAAAAAGACCTTTTTCAAGGCAAAGTGCTTTTATTTTATATGATGTTCATATCTTTTGACATAAATTTGGAATTAATGTTATTAAATCTGAAACAGATAACATAACATTAAAATTATGATTAAGATATTGTTGAAAGATATTTTGACAATTAATCCAACCATAATTTAATTTAAAAAGGTCTTTTGTACTACGCTGGTAAATTATCGTTGTTTTACTTTTAACATCAACATAAAAATCATTTCTTTGAACTAATAAACCATAATGTTGTTTAATTGTTATTCATTTTAATTTAGGAAAATTGGTCATAATTGCTATTCGTTCCGAAACACTACAAACAAAATTTGAACAAGCGAAATCTGATTGGTACTAAAATCTAATTCTAAATTATTTAAATAAATTAATAAGCTTTTTAAACAAATTAATTTATTATGTTCAATTAAACGAGTTTTAACAATATTTAAATTTCCTTCCATTTGTTCTTGTACAAAATTTCCCATTCATAAATAATATAATGTATCCAAATCATAAACAATTAAATTAGGATTATTAAAAAGACATTTACTACGATAGTACATTTTAACAGTATAATTGCCTAATTCAAGTCGAAGATTAGCCATGTAAATGCTCTCACTTTTGCTGTGTTAATGCATTAAGTTTCTTATAAGGATAATGTTGCTTTAAAAAATCATAAATTCCCTGATTTATTTTCATTAAAGCATAATGATTAGTTAAAAAATGCGTTATTGCTTTTTCAAATGCTAATGGTGGAATAATGTTATTTGCAACTAAATAAATAAATGCTAAAGCACTAGTTTGACTAATTCCGTCATAGCAACCTAAAAATGTTGTTTCCAGCTTTGCTTTTGCATTTAAAAACTTTAAACCAGCAATAATTGTTCCTTTTGAAATATTATTAACATCATAATAATTATATTCTTTTAGAACTAGTTGATGCTCTCATAATAAATAACTTTTCTTCTTTAAAATAGCAGTTGAATCATGACACAATAAATCATAGTAAATATCACTTAATAATAATTTTATTTTCAATATCAATCGGAATTAAAAAATGATTGCCAATTGCTAATTTAGCAATTAAATGTTTTCGTGGCATCAAATCCCTTCCTTTCTTAAAGATAGTTAATAAATTTAAACCTAATTATAATTCTTTTTAGTTCTTTTCATAATTTTTATATTGTAATCGTATCAAAAAAATAAAAACTTTTTTGTTGTTATTTTTTCTTATTCTGCTGCCATTTTTTTCTAATCCGCGAACTTTTTATGTTTTTAGTAAGTGAGCATTGTTTTAGTTTAATGCCATAAGTCAAGACTTCTCATCAATTATGAAAAAAGTAATCTTGTCCCCAAGGAAAAATAATAAATAAAGTTAATAATACAAGTAAAAAATAATAGACTCAAGCACTTTTTAAAAACAATAAATAACTTGTTAACATAACTATATTAAAATTATTACTTGTTCAAAATAATGCTCATAATAAATGAATTGAAAATGGTAAAAACATTTGCATAATTTGATAATGTAATTGATAAAGAATAATTGTTTGTATTAAGCGATGATTCACAACAATATCATTTGATGTTAATAAAACGCTTATTGTGTTCTGTTGTTGACGAGAAGTCAATAAATCAGTTCAACTTTTATAATAAAAAAGATATTTATATTCATAATTAAGCACCATACCAATTGTCATAAACTTTTGGTCAAGTTGATAAAACAATATTATATTATTCATAAACTGACCATACATTGTTTTAAAACTAGCCAATACTAACAAAATTCCAAATCACACTGTTGCACAACAATAACTATATAAATACAAACTAACATTAATTAATGTTTCATTTTGAGAAAACAATAAAAACGAAATTACATTATATTGACTTTCAATAGCAAATAATTGCAAAACAAACCCTGTAATTGTTTGAACGATAACACAAATAGTGAAAATAAAGACTGGTTTAATTTGAAATAATAAGAATAAAAATAATAGCAAAAAACCAATTAAGTTAATTAGTAATGTTTCTTTATTAAAATTAATATTTGGACTAAATAAAGCATAGTGATCTTTCCCTAGCAGAAAAAATAAAATTAAACTAACTAAAAATGTTAATAAAAAAATTTTAAAATTACCAATAAAAATTTTTTTAATAAAAACGCGTTTAAGATTTAACTTTGAAAAATCATATTGAAAATAACTTACTATAATATTACCTAAAATGATTCCTCCTAGAATTGCTCCTAATGCTAATCCTGTTTTTGCATGATTAAGGAAAATAAACGGATATAACAAAACCGGAACACAAAAACTAATCGTATAACCAAGGTCTTTTAAGAAAAAAGTCATTATTAAAGCAAAAAGAAATATTAATCCAATTAAATAAACTGGTGATAAAAATTTAAACAAAAAAAAATCATAAACTGTATAATCCATAAGAACTAATAAATAACGCTAAAAAAGCAGTAACAAAAACAATGTTAATAAATAAAAGATTGTTGTTTGCTGAATTTGCTGTTTTGGTTGTTTTTGTAATAAACATAAAAATAATAAAAATAATGCTGTTATTCCTAAAATAGTAAAAGTAATAATACCACTTAAATTATAAATTAAATTTCTTTCTTGGAATAATAAAAAAGCACTAATAATCTCTCCAACAATTAATAAGAAAAGAAACATTCTACTAATTATATGGAGAATTTTCTTTACTTTAGAACTAATAATCACCATTAGGTTAACCGCATAATTTCTGCAACAATGGCATTAATTTCTTCATCATTTGTATACGTAAATGAGTGTTTATTACCTACCTTATCCATATACACATATAAATAAACATTAACTGTTGTAGTTGTAATTTTAATTGCATGATTGACGCCGGCTTTAATAGCGGTTAAAGCAGATTGATAACTATCAAAATAAATGTAAGGAATAAGACCCTGGTCAGCACGAATTTGACTATAAATCCGGTATACATGATAAATACCATTTTGAATAACATTGTCATAACTCATCATTCCATTATCTCAAGCATTAATTTCGCTTTTATTAATATATTTTCCCGTTAAAGTAACTGTTTTATGTAACTTTGCAATTGCATCCGCTTCACTTTCTGCAGAAACAACTTTGTTACCTAAAACATCATATGCAAAGTATTTTTTTAGTAAAATCCCTTGGTCATATTGAAACTGTTTTTCACGAGCATCAGCTTCCGTTGTTGCTAATGCTAGCCCATCTTGGGATGACAAATCTTGAACATTAAGATAAGTATACATTAACCGTGTATCAACAATTCCTGTTAAGAAAAGATAATTATCTAATTGATTCTTAGTAGCATAAAAATCATCCCGTAATCGATATGTTGTTTCTCCTTTTTCATTTATAACAGTTGGTCCTGCTAAAATTTGTGGTTTTAGTTTGGTATGATAATATTTTATACTTTCGGTTAATGAATATTTATCCCCTTGTTGACCGTTAATATCATATAAAATATCAGCTTTAACTCCATAATTATTATAAAAAATACCATTTTCATCCTTTTGATTTAATTTTAAAAATTTTTCTTTATAAAAATGATTAAACCATAAATCATAAGCTTGGCGAACATATTGTGTTGGAATCTCATTTTTTGTTTTAATTCCTAATGGTAATTTTTTTCAACGATATAATTCATTTTTTGTTTTACTTTCTTTATCATTATCATATAACGTAATTACTGATTCATACTTATTGCTTGTTGCTAACCGATCTCAATAAAAATCAGTATAACTTCAACCACTCCCTGATTTAACTGGTAAATAAGTTATTTCATAAGTTCGACTACCACTTGTAAAAGTTTTTGTATAGTAGTATTTTCCAACTGACTTAATCCAATCATCGTCTTGTTGGTGTCGTTCTCATTTGCTTGCATCAGAAAAATCTTTTTCATTAAACTTTCATTCTGAATCAATAATTGCAATTGTTTCACCCGCTTTCAATGTTCTCTGTGTTCCATTTTCAACTACTTTAATTAAATTACCATTTCCAGGTGATAAAAAAATTGTTTGCTCGGTCTTAGTTGTTAAGAAATTTGTATAATTTAACTGTTGATTCATATTACTTGCATTTGTTCAAATTGGACGAAAATTATTAGCAATAACATTTCGTAAACTATCTCTTGTGCCATAAATTGGCACATGTCCTGTAAATTCACTTGGGGCTAAATTATATCCTTCCGTTAAAATATTTTTTAATGCATTTTGATCCTGCAAATTAAAAGCATTATAATAGCGCCCATTAATATAATAATATAGTGATTTACGTAATCCACCTTGATAAATTAAACCTATTTTTGCTTCTTCTGGTGAATCATATCATTCAATAGCATCATAACTATATTTATTTTTAATATTTTTTGTATAAGTTTCTAATGCCGCCGTTTTTGTTAAACTAACATTTCCGTATGCATTACGATAAATTAATTGATAATTATCAAAATTAATATCATAAATTTTATCCGGATTTAATGTTCGATATTGGTAATCATTAATAATTTTCCCTAAATCAGATGATGTTTGAATTGTTTTAATTTTGTTATTCTGAATAATATAATTATCTAATTCTTGTTGAGAATAAAATTCTTGGTCATCATAATTTCACGCTGTTTTTGTTTCAACTGCTGTTGATGAATTTTTAATCATTCGAAATAAACCTGCTTCTGGTGACGATATTACTTCATCAGATGTTATTGTGCTCATTGCTGTACCAACTGGTGCTGTTGTTAATGTTACACTTGCTAATATTCCTTTAAAGAAATTAATTGCCATTTTAAATTACCTCCCCTTGGCCATTTACCATTATCGTATTATCTTTTACCCATTTATAAAAATCACTCTCATTGTTAAATTGTAAAGTTCCAAAAAAGACATAATAATTAATTACTTTATTTGTTTTTAGCACAATATCTGAGTTACGATAAACATAATTCTTGGCATCTTCCACCGTTAAGAAATAACGTTCTTGTCCATTAAAAATTACGCTATAAACTTTATTGTGAGCACCAATTTGATGTTTTAATTTATCAAAACGAATTGTTGTAATTAAGTCACTTTGCAAAATTGTTTTTCTTATTACAACATTATTTTCAAGATAATGATTTTGTTCTTTAAGTAACCTTGTTTCATCATCATAATATTTAGTAATCCCTTCTAAATCTGTAAACTTATATTTAATAATAAATTGATTATTTGTAATCTTTGTTTTTAAACTATCTCGAGCATCAATTGGATTATTAAAAAAACTATTAATTCCATCAAAATACATTTTATTAACATTGTTTGCAAAATATTTTATAAAAATATCGTTTACAAATGTCCTTAACTTTTCCATAGCATCAGCCGGATTATCTTTATCTGCAACAATTTCGCGCATTTCTTGATTGCTCATAACTGTAATATAATATGAGCGTGTTGCTACGAACTTTGTTGGATTAGCTAAAATATATTCTTTTAAATATTGTCGTGCTTTATCCTTTCCAACAATAAGACTCCCTAACATAGTAAATAATTGTTTGTTCTCATCTTCAATATTATCACTAATAATACTTTCATTTGAAAATAATTTTACCGGAGTTAAATTAACAACTCGACTTGGGTCTGATTTTGAAAGTTGAATATTTAAAATTGAAATTTCAAATTCAGTTGTTTGATAATATAATTTTTGACCATTTCCCAAATCATTTTCATAAGTATTAAATTTAAATGGGGAAACAAGATTTCCAATGTCTCATATTGCTTTTGCAATTTGTAAACCAGCAGCAAGTTTTCCTGCAAATTTAGCTAGTTTTGAAACGGGTTTAAAACTAGTTTTCATATCAATTTTAGAACCATCATTATTAATTGCTAAATTTCCTCGTAATATCTCAGCAGCTTTTTTAAAAGCTTCATGTGCTGATAATTTTTTCCCATCAATTTCATAATATTCTTGCCTATTTTGTAAAAAAGTTTCATAAGATGATAAAAATAATTTAATTTCACCTTCTGTTATTGCCTGTCCTAACCGATGAATTCTTTTAATTTTCCCATAAGCATCAAAAATGGTGTCACCGATTGTTTGAATTTTATTAATGACATTTGTTAATTTATTTATTTTTGATGGTGATTGATGCATAAATTTTGATGGATTAATAAACATATGAATAATATCAATGAATGTCAATTCTTGATTTGAAACAGTATTATTCTGGTGTTGAAAAATATCATCCAAACAATCTTGAAACATTATTGTATTAGCTTTAATAACATTTTTTAACATAGTTCGTAATAAATTAGTAAAAGCCAAGGTGTTTTCTTCATTTCCCGAATGATTAACTCTTAGAGTATAATTATGAACATTTTGTAAAAAAGCTAATGTTTTTTCTCAACGACTCATACCAGAAACTTTGTTTAAATTTTCTTTTATTTTATTAATAGAAAAATCATTATTTTTTTTGTCATATATATCATTATTTGCCGCAAAAAATCCATTTCCAAATTTCTCTTCACCATTCTCTGTAAAGGCAAAGAAATCTCTCTTAATATCTCAACTATTATCATCTGTTTCTTGTGAATTTAATTGAACATTAATAAAAGTTGAAAAAAGAACTAATGGTGTCATTAAGGCATTAATTGTATTTGAACTAATTTTTTGTCAATTATTTTTTAATCTATCAACTAAAGTATTAAAACTAACATCAGTTTCAATATACAATGGACCAGAAAAGTTACCACTTAAACCACGAGCATCAAGATTTAATCAATAAGTATCTTTAGGTGGACTATACCTTTTAATATAATTTTTTTCATCCTGTTGTGTTAATTGCATTTCTTGTAAATTAGGATGACTAAGTTTTGATCAACGATAACCATTATAATTATATTGAATATCAGTTGTTGATTCTAATCATGATAAAATTTGATATTTGGTAAAAAAAGAACCTGCCATTTCATAACGATCTGTTTGAAGTGCTTTTTCTAAATTTTTAAGAACAATATTTTCCAAGTATTGAACTGCTTCATACTTATTTTGAAATTCAATATTAGTCTCATTATTATTAATGTTTCCTAATTGATAAACTTTTTGATAATCATGATAAGTATTAATTGCATCTTGTTTGGATAAATAAGCATTCCCATCTTTCCCTTGAAAGACAGAAACTAATTGATCAACATCAGAAGTTAAAACTTGACTTGATAATTGATTAGCACTATCAATTAAATATTCATATGGGTTACGATAAGTATAATACTCCTTAATTGGCGTTTTACTCATCATATCCTTTTCTAACTGATTAAAATTATTCATTCCATAACTTTTATTATTATATAAATAATAATTGTTTTGTGTTCCATAAGATTGAACTTGCATATTATAATTTACATATTCCATTAATTGTGTATTTGAGCGAAAGATATTACCATCAAATTTATAATAAACATTATTTGTTGTTTTATCACCAGCGACAATTGTAGAAACAGTAGCAATAACTGTTCCGACTGCTAAAATTAAGATTGAACTAAAAATAGAAATTACTTTTTTAGATTTAAAAAAATTAATTATCATGTTTATGGTTGCACATGAAAATATTTCATTCATAGTTCAACATCTCTTGTCACTGTCATTTGTGGATTATTCAAATAAGCAAATGTTAAATTCACTTTTGCCCGAAATCCTTCATGATAATAAGATTCAGGCACTATTCCCAAATACTCATAACTATTTGCAATAACTATCATTTTCTTTTCAGGATAAAATCATTCAACAAAAAACTCATTAGCAGAAAATGTTTTTGTATAATAGTCTGAAATATCTTGTAAAATTGTTGCATTATTTTTTTTAAATACTTTGTTTTTGGAAAGTCTTCATTTCATACAGCTAAAGGATTAAGTAATAATCGGCTATTAAATCCATCATATTTTTTTATTCAAATTTCATTGCTCAAATTAATGAAATAATCAACATACTGCACAAGTCATTTTTGTTTTGGATACTGACTAGTTTCTGTAAACTTTAACACTAAATCATTCTGTTTAAAATCAATTTTATTTTTATTGCTTTTAATTAAAACATTAAAGGTTATATCATAAGTTTGTCCTAATCGATAACCAGAATAAGCCTGAAGATTTAATGCTGTAAACTGATACTCAAATGGAAGATAAGAAAAATAATTTCTAAATTTTTCGCCAAAAGTTTGATCAAGCAAAAACTTATGAAGGCGTGCTCTAACTCCAAATGTCATTTTGTCTGCTTCTTCTTTAGTTTGTTCTAATTCATCCTTAAAAAAAATTCACCTTGATATTCAAATATTTTATTTTCTGCAAAAAATATTCTTAAATTTTCATTTGTAATTGGTACTTTCTGATGATTTTGCCCATTAATCACCGTTTCACAACTAACAACTGACCCCACACCACTTGTTATCAACATTAATAAAGGCAAAAATCCTAAAATTTTCTTCATAAAAACTAATTCCTCCATTATTATTTAATATTCATCTTTTTGTGGTTGCACATAAAAATATTCCATTCATAGTTCAACATCTCTTGTCACTGTCATTTGTGGATTATTCAAATAAGTAAATGTTAAGTTCACTCTTGCGCGAACTCCTTTACCATGATAATAAGTACTAGGTACATTCCCTAAATACTCATAACTATTTGCAACACCTGTTATTTTCTTTTCAGAATAAAATCATTCTGTTGGAATTTCATCTCTAGAAAAAATTCATGTATAATACTTTGAAATATCTTGTAAAATCGTTGCATTATTTTTTTCCAAATACTTTGTTTTTGGAAAATCATTATTTCATGTCGCTGAAGGACTAATTCAAAATCAGTTAGAAAATCCTTCATATTTTTGCCCTCAAATTTCATTGCTTAAATTAATAAAATAATCAACATACTTCGCAAGTCATTTTTGTTCTGGATACTGACTAGTTTCTGTAAACTTTAACACTAAATTATTCTGCTGAAAATCAATTTTATTTTTATTACTTTTAATTAAAACATTAAAGGCTATATCATAAGTTTGTCCTAACCGATAACCAGGATAAGTCTCAAGATTTAATGCTTTAAACTGATACTCAAATGGAAGATAAGAAAAATAATTTCTAAATTTTTCCCCAAAAGTTTGATTAAGTAAAAACTTATGAATACTTGATACTGCGCCACTTCTCATTTTGTTTGTTTCTTCTTTAGTTTGTTCTAATTCATCCTTAAAAAAGAATTCACCTTGATATTCAAATATTTTATTTTCTGCAAAAAATATTCTTAAATTTTCATTTGTAATTGGTACTTTCTGATGATTTTGCCCATTAATCACCGTTTCACAACTAACAACTGACCCCACACCACTTGTTATCAACATTAATAAAGGCAAAAATCCTAAAATTTTCTTCATAAAAACTAATTCCTCCATATGTTAATAATTTGTTATAGTTTTTTTGTTTTTGCGTACGCAAAAAATGCTAAGTTAGCATTAGTAATTAATAATTAATAATTTTATAATTTAATTTTTATTATTACTTGTTCAACATTTAACCCCACGTTATTTGTTGAATTAAAAAACTCTAACAATACTAAAAATCCTTATAAAAACCAGTTGTTTTTATTATTAATTAATTTTTAAATATTATTAAAATAAATTTTATACAATTTGATAATTAATACCAAATGATATAATTTATTATATCTAATTTGAGCATAACATAAATTAATATCAAAAAGCAACTTTTATTTTTAGGATTATTTCATCCCATCATTTCATTATCCTTTCAGTTGAACCCAATGTTATTCATAGTTCAAATGATATAACTTAATATATCCTAATGCTTACCTTATCAGAAAAACTTAATAAATTTTTTTACAAAAAAAAAAAAAAATTATACAAGCATAATTTTTATTGCAGCAGAATCCTTAATCAACCTTTTTATATTCCATTCATATTTCATAACTAGCACTAGCACTAATACGATTATCACTTTTACTAGTAAAAGTTAATGTTATCTCGGCACGAACACCATTATTGTTATATAATCTGGCTGGTGTTTGTCCTAAATATTCATATCTTATAACATTAACATGAAATTGTTTATCTTCATAAAATCATAACCCTCCTGTTGTATTTGCATCATTTCATAAATTTGCATAATATTCTGAAAGGAATCTCAATACATATGAATTATTATTTTTCATAAAAAGTACCTTTGGATGTTTACTAGTTCATTGAGCATCAGGATGGTATGGCAATGACCCATTTTTTTCATAACCAAGATATTTCCTTTGTCATAAATAAGTACTACAATTTTTTAAATAATCTAAATAAACTTTTAATCATTTCTCATTATTATATTGCTTAGTTTCTTTAAATCTCAATACTAAATTATCTTGTTGAAAATAAAATCGATTTTGAAAATCAATAATTAATTGAAAATTAAAATCATAAAATTGATTTAATTTATAACTAGGATAATGCTTTAATTTTGTAATTTTAAAATAATATTCACTTGGTTTATAACTAAAATGGTTACGAATTTTGTTGCCTAAAGTTTGATCAAGCAAACTTTTAAACATATGTTCAATGCAACCTTTTGTCATACGTAAAGTTTCTTTATCTGTTTGAGTATCAGCATCTTTAAAAAAGTATTCACCTGTATATTCTAAGACATTGTTTTTTTCAAAAAAAGTTGTTAAATTTGCAGGAGTAAGAGACACTTTACGAACTATTATATCATTAATATTTTTACAAGCACAAACTGCTAAAAATGAAATAACCAGAAAGACTACGACATTTAACAACATTAAAAATTTTTTCATAGTAATGTTTTTTTCCCTTTCTAAAATATGTTGCCTTGTTTTCATTATTTTATAATTTTTTACAATCCAGTAAGTTCTTTGTTTATTTATGAGATTTATATTTAATATTATTTCATCTTTTTTATATTCTTAATTATTATTTATACTATATTATTAAGATATATCTTAAAAATATATCTATTTTAAAGATAACATAAAAAAATTAAAAACAAATAATTTTTAATAAAAAAGTTTTTCACTTTTTAACTAAAGTAAAAATTTATTATTAGCCATAATTTTACTTAAATTTTACTTTTATATTACAATTGCACCAATTAAAGGCGGGATAATACCAAGAATCGCTAATGGAATTGAAATTAAATTATAACTAAAAGCTTAAAAAAAGTTTTATCAAATTAAACTTCGTGTTAATTTTGTTAGCACAAATACCTTATATATATTAAAAATACTTGGTTTAATAATTGTAATATCACTATTTTGAATTGCAACTTCACTACCTTGCCCCATTGCAATTGCAAAATCAGCTTGTTTTAAAGCAACTAAATCATTAATTCCATCGCCAACATAAGCAATAACATTTCCTGCTGCTTGAATTTCTGCAACAATTGTTGCCTTTGTTAGTGGTGAAACATTAGCATAATAACTTGTAATTCCAACTTCATTAGCAATTGCTTTTGTTGTTTGTTCATTATCTCCACTAATCATATGCGTTGCAATATGTTTTTTAGTAAACTTTGTAATTGCTAATTGCGCATCAAACCGAATTGTATCCGTTAAGATAATCACATTCGTAATTGTTTTATTAATTACAAGGGCAATTAAAATTGGATTAATCACTGTTATTTTTTGAACTGCTAATTCCATTTGATTTTGAAAACCTTTGGCTACTGCTGTTTGATAAGATAATAATTGATACATTTGATGCTGGTAAACCCCGCTCACGCCAAGCCTTGGTTGTTCTTGAAATTGTTCAAATGAAATTTCATCTTGACAATTAACAAAATAATGCTGAATACTTTTTGCAATTGGATGTGCTGATAATTTTTCTAAATTATAAATATATTTAATATTTTCTTTAGCTCCTAATAAATCATGAACAGTTAACTGACCATTAGTAATTGTTCCTGTTTTGTCAAAAGCAATAGCATCAATTTTAGTAATTTTTTCAAATGCATCGGTATTATTAAAAATAATTCCTTCTTTTAAAGCTTTACCAAAACCAACCGCAACTGCTAAGGGGGTTGCTAAACCTAATGCACAAGGACAGCTAATAACAATAACAGTAATGGCAATATCAATTGCTTTTGTAATATCATAAGGATGAAAAATAAAATATTGACATAAAAATGTAATAATCGCAATAATTAAAATAAATGGTGTAAATCATTTTGCAATTTGATCAGCAATTCGTTGAATTCGTGGTTTTTGACTTTGAATTTCATCAACTTTTTCTAAAATATTTGCTAAAACAGTATCAGCACCAACTTTTTTTTGCTTGACAATAAAATGGTTCACCCATATTGACAGTTCCACCAATTACCTCTTCACCAATGTATTTTTCAATAATATTACTTTCGCCAGTTAACATTGCTTCATTTAAATATGCAATCCCTTTTGTAACAACTCCATCAACTGGAATTTTTTCCCCTTTTTTGATTAATAAAAGATCATTAACTTGAACATCTTTAGTATTAATAACATCAATGGTTTGGTTCTTCCCTACACGGTTAGCGTGCTCAACTTGCAACGAAATAACGCTTTCAATTCCCATTGTTACTTTTCGTTGCACTCTTGTATTAATTAGATTACCTAATAACATAATAGTAATAATTGTTCCAGCAGTTTCAAATAATAACATATAATGACTACGTGATGCAATTAAATAAATACTATAACTATATGAAATTAATGTTCCCAAACCAATTAACGTATTCATTCCTAATAAATGCCAGCGAAATATTTCATTAAACATATTAATATAATAACGACGGCCACAATAAAATAAAATAACACTAGCAAATGTTAATTGTAATCATTCATTATGGAGCAGTCCTAAACCTGGTATCATTCCCAATAATAAAGGAATATCTAAAATTATTGCAATAATTAATTCATACAGATCTCGAATTTGCCGTTTTGTTAACTTTGCTTTTTGTTGCTTTTTCATTAAATAATAACCATCTTATAACTGTTTTGTTTCAATTTCATCAAAATCATAACCGGCTTTTTTAATCTGGTGAAAAATTGTTTCTTTATCTAAAGTTGTTTCATCATAAGTAATTTTAACAGTTCTTGTTACAATCCCAATTTGAAATTTAATTTGTGGAATTTTTGTTAACTTTTTTTCAATTGCCATCGCACAACTACTACATGTTAATTCTGGTACATGAATTTTTACGACTGTCATTTCTCTCATCCCCATTTCTTTAATTTTATTCTAGCACTAACAAAAAATAAACCAAGTAGTTCTTTCAAAAGTTCTACTTGCTTTTTTTTGTAAACCGTTCATATAACTCATTAATTCGTTTTTCATACACACTATGTAATTTTGGTTGATAATAAACTATACCGCGCATTTCCTTTGGCAGGTATTGTTGCGCAACATAATCATTTGAAAAATCATGAGGATATTGGTATCCCTGGCCATTTCCTAGTTTTTTTGCTGAAGCATAACTTGTATCCCGTAAATGATGCGGAATTGGATAAAGATTACCTTTTAAAACATCTTCATACGCTTGATCTGTTGCTAAATAAGCACTATTTGATTTTTCACTTAAACACATTTCAACAATTGCTAATCCTAATGGAATTCGTCCCTCTGGTAATCCAATTTGACGAAAACTATCAATTGCTGTTTTGACATGGACCGCAATTGCTGGATTAGCCAAGCCAATATCTTCATAAGCAATAATTAACATTCGACGCAATAATGCTTCGTGATCACCACTTGCTAATAACCGTGCAAAATAGTGTAAAGCTGCGTCAACATCACTACCCCGAATTGACTTTTGCAAGGCTGATTTTAAATCATGATGTTCATCACCTTCTGCAAAATTAATTAAATTATCCGTTGGAGCAATATTATTAATAATTGTTATGGTAATTTCTTCTGTGGGATATAAATTTAAACATAATTCTAATATATTAATTGCAATTCGTAAATCACCACTTGCTAATTGACAAATTAATAGTAACGCATCATTAGTAATTGCTAACGGTAATTTTTTCTTTGTAATTATTTTTTGTAAGCCAGTTAGCATTTCATCAACAGTAATTCGTTCTAATTTAATAATATTAGCTCGTGATCGTAAAGCTGGATTAATCACAAAATAAGGATTTTCTGTTGTACAAGCAAACATAATTAAGTGTCCATTTTCTAAATACTGCAATAAAATATCTTGCCGATCTTTATTCATTCGATGTACTTCTTCCACAATAATAATAAATCGTTCAAAATTTGCTGCTTGCTTAATAATTTTTTCTAAATCTTGTTTTTTATCAATTTCAGCATTAAAAATTGCATACTCAAGTTGTAAATCATTGGCTAATGCTCGAGCAATACTACTCTTTCCAACGCCCGGATCACCATAAAAAATTAATGAACTTGCATAATTATATTTCAACATTCGTGAAATAACACCATTGTGATCATTAATAAGGTGGCTTTGCCCAATGATATCAGTTATTGTGGTTGGTCGTAAGACAAATGCTAATGGTTCAAACATTTTTTCGCTCCTAAGTATTTTTTTACATCATAACATAAAAAAACTGATAATTATCAGTTTTATAATAAACCAATGCTAACCTTGGCAATATTATTGGTTTTAATTTTAATTCATAGTTGCTCTATGCTGACCATATTTGCTATTTTGATATGCTCGTTAATTCTTATAGCAACTTGTAACATTCTTAATAATCTAATTCTTTTGTTTTCTGATGTTCTTGGCGAATAATATCATAAATATCTGATTCAAATTTTTTTGTTCCATTAATAACTGCTAATAATGGTTGTTCACCAATTTTGGCTGGTAATTGTAATGTGTCTTCAAAGTAGTGATCAATTCCTTTGATTAAACCACCACCACCACAAATGGTAATTCCATTGCGGAAAATATCTCCTGCTAATTCTGGCGGTGTTTCTTCTAAGACTTGAACTGCTAAATCAATAATTCGTGATACTGGAACTTTTAAAACTTCCCGGATTTCTTCTGGCGTCAACTCAATTTCTCGTGGTAATCCTGAAACAACATCACGTCCATAAACTTTCATTCTTCTTTCGTCAGGGTATTTTGATAATGACCCAATTTCGATTTTAATTTGTTCAGCAGTTTTTGATCCAATTTCTAGACCATATTGTGAACGAATGAATTTTTGTGCTTCATCATTTAAGTAATTTCCAGCAACTTTAACTGATTTTGATAATACAATATCCCCTGAAGCAAGAACCGCAATATCTGTTGTTCCTCCTCCCATATCAATCACTAAATTACCAAAAGGTTTATAAATATCAACCCCACCACCTAACGCAGCCATTTTAACTTCTTCTTCAACAAAAACTTTTGTTGCGCCTAGATTCATCGCAATTTTTCTCAAAGCATTTTTTTCTAATTCGGTAATAACTGATGGACAAGCTAATAACATAATTGAATTAGCTAATTGTTTGGTAACTCTTAGACGATTAAAAATATACTTTAATTGTGCTTCTGTTGCACGAATATCTGTA
>UELV01154047.1:0-14391 GCA_900490015.1 Megastigmus stigmatizans
AGAGAGAGAGAGAGAGAGAGAGCGAGACATAGAGGAATTATTATCGATAATATTCGTAATCTTGGTTATACAAACTTTTATTTTATTATCATTACTTTACACAGATAGCATAAAAATTGTAAATAAGTAGATAGAGTCCCTTGCAATTTTTCTCAGCGTATTTGAAGAATTAAACATGCGACTGACAGCACTAGCAGAAAAATTGTTATTGCGTTTTGGATGGAACATTTTTATATATAAACAGTCCAAAACAATGATCGCGAGAGTGAATTTTTAGAGCTTTGACTAAACAATTGCAGAAATAGAAAAAAATAATAGTTAAATGATTTGTTTAAATATATAGTTTGTTGCATTGCAGCGTCATTCATTTCTTTTGTCTTGTTAAACTTTGTGTAGTATTGTAAATAATAAAGGTACCAATTTTTAACATGAATTTTGTGTAGTCCAAAAATATGATATTTAAATAACTTGGTTTCAGTCTTTGCAGTTGATTTGCTAGTTTTCGCGCAGTAAAAGCAAACCTATATACACATACATATACACATTTAAAAAAAAAGTGAAACAAAAAATGGATTTTTCTGACGTATTATCAAATGCGCATGAATAATAATAAGATCGTCGTTTACTCTCGTACCATTTATTTACTCTGAAAGCTGAATTTAAATTCGTTGCGGCCAATGATGCGCGTCGCGACGAATCGAAGGTGAGAGCGATCACGATGTGTATAACGGGAAAGTTTTTGAACGATAAACGGAGGAGGAATTAGAGGGAAAAATTGAACGTAACGACTTGCAATCGATGTATACCCGATCTTCGTACTAGAAGTTCGCGCGCCGTGATAAGTGTAATAAGCAAAGGGGAAGAGTTAAAATTAAAAAAAAAAGGAGCAGAGGCGAATTATAGTAATGAGCACTGAGAAATGGATACTGGTGTTGCGTGGCGTTAAAGATGAACTGAAGTATTATATTGAGCTGTATGTTATGTATAGGAATGGTTTTATATAAGCGATGTACTTCGGCTTGAGGTGTATCATATTATACAGGATGTTACGAATACAACTAGCTCAGGACCGCATTCGCGGGCACGAAACAGTGTCTGAGAGGGTTTACGAGCATCAGTTATTATAATTATCTGTACGATTCCTGAATAAACGCTAAATTAAAGAGGAACGTGACTTGTGTATCCTTATTCTCTGACATGAAATATAAGTAATTATATTTTAAAAAATATTTATCAAAACGTAAAGGTAGGGATCATACCAAAAATGTAAAAAAAATGTACACTTAATTACTTTTAAGGACTTAACTTTTCATCAGCTATAAATACTTAATTATTAATCAGTTGATATTTGCCTTCATACAATTATTAAGTTGTATTAAAATCATTGAAACACTATAGATTTTGAAATAATCGATTATTGATTTACGCTCCGAAATAATCAATCTTTAATCATGAATGACATCATTTGCAGATGTAGATCGTGATAATTTCGTTTTTGTTTATGATTTCTGGCATATCTTTGCAATCTTTGCCTAGAACTACTTAATAGAACTTTTAATAAAATCCATGTTTATGTGCCTGCTGCATATTCTTAACGCTAGGTGGCGGAACATGTGCCAATCTCTTTGTTATAAAGATAAACGAATCACCCACAACTTGAAATAGAGATCGTAATATAATTTCGCAGTTACAAGATGTTAGGAGCAATGAACTTTACAGTATTAGATCCAATTAAAATTTTACTAAAGTTCTTTTGATGATAATTTATGAATATTAATAAATAACAAATATAACAATTGTGTTTAGCAATTGTACAAGCCATAAAAAATAATGAAAAATAATGACAAATTATTTATTTTCTGTGCAATGAAAAAGTGTATGAAAATAGTGCCTTTACATTATTCGCACAAATTCTTTATTCAAAATGCTAAAATGTCGATTAAATAATTACTCATGATGGTTTATAAATGCGTGATGTCGCGCGATGCGATATGGAGTCTTAAAAGCATTCTATAATTTTTTAAAACGGAAATATTCGGTTTCTTTTAAAGAACCGTCTGCGATGCAGCGAGGGTCAGGCCTGTCAAAACGTCTCACCCTGCAAGGGCGAAATGTAGTAAGACGTTTTCGGAATATACAGCAGAAAAATGAACATTTCCTATATTTACTATCCTTCTCCAATATTTCCATTGGGTTTCAGATCATGAATATAACATCGACTAAACCATTTACGAATTCATTCATTTTATTTTAAAATATTTATAAAAACGGTTGACTAATATTTTCAAATCAAATATTTTCTTGGTAATATAGAGCACAGCGTTAAATTATAAAATAATTTTTTTGAACATACCGAATGTTATATTTGAATAACGCCGTCAGAAATCTGAATAGCAAGGGATATTGTTAATTGTTGTTGAATAAATTAAATAATATTAAGTTTTCTTTCAGTTTATGTGTATAATAATTTAGGGATTATGATAGCTAGGTATTTTTTAGTTTTGATTAAAACTGGTTTACTAAGAATAAGTTTTTTTGGTACATAGCATTCAAATGTGTTTGATGCTTTTATTTATTATTAATTTAATTACATTTGTTCTTATAAAAAATTATTGAAATGAATGTACTATATACATTCTTAAGTTAGTTAATTTACTAATACTATTTAGATGGAATTAGGAGCCTTAATGGAGATTGGGAAACCCGCAAGTGGATCAGTCAATTATCCACCAGCTAAGAGTCAGCGTGAATTTATGATACGCAGGGAAGTGCAAATATAGATAAAATATTTAAACTCTCCACTAGTAAACAAAATTAATTACAGGCTTCATATAAGTAAAATTTTATTTGTTTCAAATAAATAATTTGAATAGCAGTATTCATCATAAATATATATTTTCAAAATTACATAATTCTTATCTGAGTAAGAGTAGTAAATATTTAATACTTCTTATTCATACATTTCTATCTTTGCTAACTTCATTTTGAAATCGAATTACCTACAAAATGAGAAATTGAATTAAATCAATACATTTTATTATTTCATCATCTTACCGAGTCTTGACATTAACTACTTAAAAACACATATTGTTAAGATGAATCGTTATTAAGTCGGTTGCTAATTAACGTTGATTTCCAAGTACCATGTATAATATTTTATGCGCGATACACTTAATAATACCATTCAAAAGGTTATGCTTAGCGCATAGTCGCAGGTATAATCGTTACGAAACATGCGACCTTCTGCATTAGCATTTCCTTGTCGTGCATTAAATACGAAAAAATTGATCCCCTTAATCTTTGGGGAATACGTAAACAATGAGTTTGGAATTTAGGAATTTGCATGGGATTGTATTATACTGAAATTATTTAACATTAGTAATCATTTTATGATGATCGGAAGCGATGAAACAACTTTTGCTATGAAATTCTAATCAAATTCATATTTAGTGCTGTGCTTTATGATCGAATATGCGTATAAGTTTTATTTGAGATGTAAGATACTTCGATGCACCAAATAATATATATATATATTTTATAAATTTTGGATAACTCTAATCTTGCATATCTACATATTTATATAAGTACTGTCGATGTTCATTTGTAAACTAGAGTTCGAAATAGCTTAGATTTCTTAAGGTAGAGCGGTGACTTAATTTTAGAAAATATTCGATATTTCATAATCTATCCCGGGTAAAAAATTTATGGGTTTGTGGCCTCATATGGCGAATTTCGAATTTCGCCACATATGGCCACCTTATGCTGAAAAATATGGCGATAATTTCAAATCATTTTAATAGGACTATTGCCATATCGTGACCATATTTCTTATTAAATTATGGTTACTAAATCAAATGATTTTGAATTGAGGATTTGATCATAAGAAAATAGTTTAACTTAATAAGAACCTCATTATTTACAATATTATAAGTAAATAATGATAAACAAGCGGGACTAATGATATAAATGTAATTTAATCATTAAAATACATATTTTATTTGACAAAAGCAAGGTTAGTTTATTTGTCTGTCTCTGACTTTGTCACTCTCAGCCAGAAGACCACTATGAAATTATGCAATCATTTAAAAATAATAAATAAATTATAAATAATAAAACACATTCATGAAATTAAAATTTTGGTAAGATATTCACTTTATTTATACTTATGGTATAACCTATGATATAAACATTTCTTACGATCGAACAAATCAAGACACCCTTTAATATGAAAATCTTATTGGTGTAAAGAATTTATTGATTATCATGGAATACAATTGAAAAACGTTTTTTTATTATCAATTTTGCGATGTTTCGAGGATTTATAAACGTATATCCTCCTCTTCAGACTGAATAAATAATTACAGAACATTAATAAAAAACTACGCTTCGATGCACTATAGAAATGTTTTACAAAAACAAAAACAAACATACTTTGAGACTTATAGACTAATGCATAATAGAAATAAATTTCTATAGTCGTTACTCGAGAAACTGTGGCTCTCACCTCCCCTTAAATCTTAATCGACACAAATTACTATAAACGTTGCAGGTTTTTTTTTTATAATCAAGGAACACAGAATTTAAAATTTAAAATTAAATATTTATTTAATAGTTAAATATCTTTCGTAGTTTACATAGTCAGAAGGCACGCACACCATTTTGTTATCATTTGCAGGATACAATGAGTAAATAAATATATACATATATACATTTCAAGTATGGCGATCGCATTACATAGCAAAAATAATTATACATTGTAATGAAAATATCTGAATCGCTTAAATAATTTTCGCTTAATTTTTATTGGGATGCACTTTTATCATATGTAGTCTCACGCAAATATCATTCTTCCCCTTATAAGAACAATATTTACATAATATCTGTCTCTGTTTGCCACAAAATTTGATATGATTGGTCCAACTACCTTGAGATAGAAACTTCTTCATGCAAGCGATACATTGATTTAGATCTGATATATTTTTCGATCTCGTTTTTGGTACATTTACTTTGCTTGACGCTGTATTTGGTACTTTTCTCTTTGATCGTTTCATTGTCCCCAAATGCAATATTTGCATATGAACCTTCAAGCAATGATCATTCTTTCCCTTATAAGGGCAATATTTGCAGGATATATTTCTATTTTGGCCACAAAATTTGATATGATTGGTCAAATTCGCTTTAGACATAAACTGCTTTCTGCAAATGTTACATCGCTTTGGATCTGAGTTTAATACAGATATATTTTTCGCGCCCGCTTCTGGTACATTTGCTTTGCTTGTCACTGTATTTGGTACTCTTGTTATTGATCGTTTGATTGTCTCCGGATGCAATCGTTGCATATGATTTTTTAAGGAAATATCATTTTTTCCTTTATAAGAACAATATTTGCATAATGTCTGCCTCTGTTTGCCACAAAATTTCATATGATTGGTCAAATTCCCTTGAGTTATAAACTTCTTCGTGCAAACGTTGCATCGCTTGCGATTTGTGTTTGGTACAGACAATTTTTTAAGTTCTACCGGCATAGTTACCTCGGGAACATTTAGTAGTTTTGTATGGTAGTTTTGTAAATGCTTATACATACCAGTGCGTGTTGCACAAATTTTGTTACTGCAAAGTAAACATTTATACTTCATCTTTATTTTGCACTTCATGCACTTCTTTACTTTTAAACTTGTATACTTGTCCGTTCCGTCACATTTTGTGCAGTATACCGTGCTTCTTAGCGATTCCTTATTTACTTCTATTGTACTATCGGTATTCTCACCCATATTTTCTTTATCACTAGATTGATCGGAAAATGCTAGCACTAAATCGTTATCCTCACTTTCACTAGTACTAACTTCGCTTGTATTAGTGACCTCTTTTTCACGACTGCAGTTTGCTGAGTATAATTCATTTTTGCTTGCATTTTCTGAAGCAGACTTATCATCTACAATATTTTCATTCGTTGTATCTGTATCTTGAGTCTCTTTTTTTATTTGAAGTAAATGCGATTTTACATTTTCACTCACTAAATGGTAGACTCCATTGATTTGAATCCAATTTTTTACAGTAAGGTTAGATTCTATCTCGCTATCGAATTCATTATATGTATCGACAATATCTACTTCCTCTTTTATGTAACAAGGGTAACTTATGTTCACTGATTCATTTTCACAGTAATTATTATTAAAATTGTCTGGCATTTTCTGAATCTCTAGCTCTTCATTTTTTATAAAACATGGCTGAACAATTAATGAACTGTTTTTCGTTATCTTTTCCATTTTGGTTCTAAGATATTACCTTCAGCAATTTGCGTAGATTCACTGTGTACTGTGGAGAGCTAAATACCACCGATAATAAAATAGCATATAAAAATAGTTGTAGCCAGCGATGTTCAGTAAATTTCTCTTTTTCGATAGATCACAAAATGTTTCCACTTACAGACTCAGTTCAGTTCCTTTGAGAAATAAAGCGATCCACGATATCTGTACGAAGCTGCTCTGAGTTGAATGGCCAAGTATAACCAGAACTCTTCATATTTATACCCTTGCTCTACATGAGTTCAGGTATTCGAGATCTACATGTTATGCGCGACAGGTAGGACTGTTAATCCGGGTCCGGGTATACGAGTATTCGGTTGGTACGAGTATAGGTAAGACAGTAAAACTCCCATTACTCGAAATTGTCAATAGGAACGGAATATGAAAATTTTATACCTGAATACGGCTGCAATGAAGATTATGACACCGTACGATATAGGTATATATTTAACTAAAGAAAATAAGACTTCATTGTTCGAAATAGGGAATACGACTCGGGGGAAAATTTACCTTGCATAGTTATATATAATTTTATATAAGTGCTTATATGCAACTATACATAATTGTATATGGATATTGTCTCTATATAATTGTACATGATGATCTATGATTATATACGATCATATATGATTATATATAACCATATACAATTATATATAATGTTAAACCGTGAAAAATAATGCATACAACAAAAAATATTTATTTTATTTAATAAACTTTAATCTCTGAAGAGATTTTATTTTGTTCAAATACTAGATATTTAAACTTTCAAAATTTTTTTTGAAAAGTGGAATTTGGGTTATACTTATACCCGAAGCGCTGATTTTCCTCTTGCAGGGGCATAAAACGGGTCGCCACTAGCGGTAATTATGCGTAGTACATCGAAAAGCATAACTTATTGTAAACAGATATGAACAGTCATGCATGGTTATATTATATATGACTTTATAAAATGAGGTATGTCCAAAAATTGCCACCAGGGCGGCGCGCCTATGCACAAGAGACACCAATACAATCATACTATGAGTGTATTGTATTGGTGATCGTGTCGGTGTGCGTCGTCAGTTGCTCTAGACGCTCTATAGTGCTGTGAGTAGAGTAGCTGACTAGCTCATTTATTAAACTAGGAATACGACTAGATAAATTAACATCTTTGTACAACTCAGCAGCCGGAGTCTCGATAACATTATTTTCCTTTGATTCATTTTCATCTTCGACAAAATTTCCAAAATTACTATTTTTGTCATAGTCTATATTAATCTACAAAACAAATTAAGAGGTTATTTTGCTTACAGTTCAAAATATTTTATATACATTTAAATTTAAATAAGATTATTAAAATATATTTAAAAAACAATGTTTTACAAAAACGTTTAACCTATAAACTATTCTAGCCTATTTATTTTTACCTGTCTACCAAGGCTTTTTTTCTCCCGTTAACTTTTGCGTTTCTTCATTTTAACTCCTTCTTTAGCTGTTTCACTGTTATTAATCCATACTTTTCTTCCATACGCATAACTATAAGTAGAAGAGAAGTTACTATAAGTAGTAACTTCTCTTCTAAACGAATGCACACGGACACGATCACCGATGTAATACAATCATAGTATGATCAGAGATGAATAGGAAGATCGCCGAATGCCGATGAGATAGACCAGAGCAGCGCGAAGTCCTTTCCCCCGCGAGCTACCGCCTCTAGCGGTCAAAGTCCCGAACCGTACGCACAATCTGACTTCGCGCGAGGAGGGGAAATGGGGGAGGGAACTTTTTCGTTTTCCAAACTGCGTATAATTATGATACGATAAAAATGTACATTTCTGTATAATAAAAAAATTAATATTATTATAATATAGAAGTGAAAGAATGTACTATATAAATTAATTTTAAACATGTGGGATCGAAGAGCAATTACGAATTTCAATCAATGATTGATCATAACATAGCTTGGTTGTGTGAGTTAAGCCATATGCTAATAATTTTAACTTTTTGCCAGGGCTCCAGTTCGAATCTCGATCTTGTCTATTTCTTTTTGTATTACAGAACATTTGTTGTTAGATATTTATATAAACATTGTTATTTAGAAGGCATTTAAGAACACATATAGAAATCTTTTTTGGAAAAGGAAGTGAAACAGTACTTAAATGATACCTATCATCACATCTTTCCTATTTATAAAATATGTGTGAAACGCATATTTTCCTATACTTATTCAAGTATATTTTATTAAAATGTATAGTTTATAATTTCGATTTTTAAAAATTAATTAAAAATACTAAAATTTTGGTATTATTGTAACGTCCTGACGGGCGCACACAAGATTTAATTTAAATAATCTCCTTTTTGACCTGGACTCTCGCACAATAGTCAGGGCTGGAGAACATTGCTAATTGACTGCTGTCTCTTGTCTTTGTTTAACAATCGCGAGGAAGTAATGGTAGCTCAATTTAAATGTAAAGACTTCCAAATAAAGATTTTATTTACGCGAACATACACTATGACGCTTTTTATCCCTTCTCGTTTCTGCTCCTGTTGTTTCTGCTTTTCCTGTTGATTTGGTAGATGGCTTGTTTTTGCGAAATAATACAACACTTATTTCGATATATATTCTTAACACTTGAATCTTTATTTTGCATTTTAACTTCTTACAACTCACTTAATTTCTTTCACAATTTTGCTTTCTCACAATTTCCACTCTTATAATCGTATTCACTCATTCAATAGACCTGTTTACTAGAGCCGCCTTGTGCGCACTCTTTCTCGTCTTATTTACTCCATGGTTCCTGTGTTCTCTCTCTATCTGGATTCCGAGAGGCAGCAATCACCTCTGGATCCTCCCCCGTTTCCCTCTCGTCCTATTTCGAACAGTTTGCGTTTTCCAAACTCTATATGCAGATCTGGTGAAAACAATATCATTAGTTAAACATAGCTAATAATATGCTCCCAACAGACGCCCTGGGTTTTCCTAATCTCTACACATTTAATTATTTTATTATGGTCGCCTATGCTGTATGGCGCAATCGCTTTTCTACCTGTGCTATTATTTGCATATGTCTGAGGAACACAATCTGTTTTAATATCTGGTTTTTACAGTATTGGTCGTCCAAACATGTGTGAGCTCTTATACTAATAAAGAAAACGGCGGACTGTCTTCTCTTGAAAACATTCCCTCGCTTTAGTTACATAATAGCTATTTATTTCTACTCGAACGGTCCGCAGGCCGTCACATTATTATTACTGTAAATAATATACTGTAGAAATTATACACTGAGTGGAAAACCATTTAAATGATGTGATGAATAATTTGTATTACTTGTTTTGTTTATTTAAATGTAATAACTATTATTATTTAATAATTAGCATTACATCGTAGTTTTAATTTAATTTTTCTTTTCATTAAATATTACACACTTTCTCACCCGGGTAAAAATGATTTATATTTAATTATATACATATAATCATATATAACCCTATATAAAAACTTATATAATCATATATCATCATGTATCATTATATAGAGACAATATCCATATGTATAATTATATATAAACACTTATATAAAATTATATATTATTGTGCATGGTAAATTTTTCCCTGGGCATACCTTTCTTTTTAAAATAATTTATAATAACGTCGAAATATTTAAACTAGACATTTATTAAGAGAAATTGAAAAATTTATTCATACAATAATTATATTGGCAAGATCAAGAATCTTGGGGCTTTTAATATTGGTATTGTCTCAAAAATGTTACAATAATCTTGTCTTGGTATTGTCTTGAAATTCAAGACAATACAAGACAATATCAAGAATATTCCAGTAATCTAGGTACGTTTCCCCTTAATTCTATTGTGATAAATGGAGCCACTACTCCCTTATTCCTCGACCAAACAATAACCTACGTAGATTCCTATATCTAAAGGAGATATCGTAGGTATCTCCTTTGGCCCTTTACCTGTTTTCACTCTGGCCTTGACGTTCATACGAAACTAGGAGGCGTGGCCAATAGACCTTATAAAAAGAAGCGTACCAGTGCGTATATGCCTGACTTCAATGAGAATTCGTACTTCAAGCAACTACACTTCGTCAATTATTAGTCGAGTGCATAGATTTCGTAATTTATCAAGTTTCAATCCTGCAGTTCTCCAATATTGGCGAGTCTAAACTACAATTACAAATTCTTCTACTGCATCATTTTACTTCATTTCTATTAAATAGTATAACAAAATTTATATATCTTTTTACAAAATTAAATCACCAGATAATTTTTTCAAAATTTAACATCATAAATCTTACTTTGTTATTTAAATTTATAATAGGCTTTATACATCAAAATGAGACGAGCAAGAATAACATCTATAGCTGTATTGCCAGTTCGTCGGAAAGTAGCTGTTATTCATGATAATTTAGCAGCAAAACCTGAAGATCAAACTGACGCAAAACTTCCTGGTAAGCAAGTGGAGGAAACATTTTCTATCAATCAAGCTGATACAAATGGAAATGTTTTTAAAAATAGTAGACACATACATGGTGCCGATGTAAGTGAATTAGAAGATTACAGTATAAGCTCGAAAACCATTACACCTGGTCATGTAATAAATGACTCTGTTTGTTCTGTACAAAGTCTAAAACATAGCAATAGTATGAACAATATTCCAAAATTAAACATTGGTCAAAAGACACAAATGTTAGTATCTGAATGTACAAAAATACTTTCGGCAGCAAGAAGTACTAAAGAACATAAGCCAGTAGCACCAGAATCAAACGTTATAACACATTCAACCAACTCTACTCATGACAAAGAAAAATGTGTTATAGATAAATTACCAGAAATACCTGTACTACAAGTAAAAGTTGGGCCTAATGGTCACTTAATAATTGATGAACAAAGTCTCGTGATAGATCAGTACAAAGTTCAAAAAAAATATAGATCGGTCAAATGTTATAGTGAATGATGATGATACTACGGGAAATGGGTTTTACAAAACCTGTTAAAAAAGCAAAAGGTGGGATAAATGGGAAACATTAAAGTTTTATAAAGCATTAAGTATTTATGGAATAGATTTATCATCAATTCAAAGTGTGTTTCCAAACCGAACGCGGGAACAATTAAAATCAAAATTTAAAAAAGAAGCTAAAATAAATTGAAAATTAGTAGATAAAGCCGTTCGGTATCAGAAATTTGATTCAGATGCATTGCAAAACAGTCTGATAAACATAGAAGAACGCAAAAGAAAGGAATTCGAATCAGAGAAAGTTAAAAAAAAAAACTATAATACGTCATTGAAAAGGAAGCGTAAAAGATGCCAAATGTTATCTGAAAAAATAGACTGCGAAGATGACGACCAAGAAAATATGCAGATGAGCGAAAACAGTTGTGATTCTACTGATGAAAACACTAAAATAACTATTATATACAAAAAAATTAAAAATCGACAAGAGAGTTAAAATGTTGATAAATTTGGTAATGAACCATAAATATATTAAACTGAACCGTCTTATTGGTAGTTTTCAAAAATATATCAAACTCATAAAGTCATAAAACTTGAAATGTATAAATTATATTTTAATGAATATTGCCTACTTGAAACTGTATTTTTATTGAACAAAGATTGTATACAGATTATATACAGAAAAATTTATACTCTATATGATAGAAAATATTGTTACAAATTAAACTTCGAATAAAAATAAATATAATTATAGTTACCAATCTTTTCATTATTTAAGAAAAAAAACTTATTTAAGAAAAATTTAAACTCTATGTGATAGTACATATTGTTACAAATTAAACTTCGAATAAAAATAAATATATTTATAGTTACCAATCTATTCATTATTTAAGAAAACAAACTTAACAATCTTTAATAATCTTTAGTAAGACATATACAGTCAATAAACCCTACGGAATGAGTATAAAATAGTAAAATCTGCGATTATAAGAAAGTTATAATAAAACAAAATGTTGGAAAAATATCAACAATTAAAATGAAAATGAAAGTTTCATTGCGCCCCTGTCGACCTGCGGGGCTCATCAGTATCTGTTTTTTTAGAAGCATCAACAATAACATCAACACATTAACATAATTTTTTGTTGATAGTTCTCAAGTTCATATTATTTAAAAATTTTTTGATATTAGTATAAATTTAACTTGAGAGACAAAGCTCAAGCCTTTTTAGCAGGAACGTTTGCCAAAAACCATTTCAAGTTTTGAAATACTGTTATACTTGAAAATTAAAAATTCCTGATAAATATGCATCAAAATTTCTTCGGAACGTTTTCTGTAATAGAAAAAATATATTCTTATAAATGACCGTTCAGGATGTGCTTCTTTTTCTTTTTGAAAAAATCTATGCAATCTGGAATGATAATAAACTAATCTTGTAGAATGAATTTAATCTTGATTGAATCTAATTGAATCGTAGTTGAACTTTAATCTTGGTTGAAGGATTATCCTTTACAAGAACATTAGTATCACTCAACAATATTTAATTGCACAGATACAATAGCTTTCAACAACTTAAGTTCTCAAATTAGAAAAACAAATTTTTAAGGCTAAAATATAAAATAAGTAAACATTCACGCCATGGCACTTACCATAATATGGCCATATTATGGTGAACTTACTGGCAGAAATTGGCTGTAACCCGTGGCAAAAATATGTCTGCCCGGCCATATCTTCTGGCTAATTTTTTACCAGGGATACATTGATAACATTATACAAACGTCTCTCAAACGGTATGATTAAAACCAAAGCTCTATATTTATGGGACGTGAAAAAGCGAAAAAGGATATAAGATCGGAGCATAATAATTTATATTCAAAGCGTAGCATCTGTCACAGAAAAACGTGGGATCGATACTACAAAAATATCGGATAGCGCCTGTTTACGGCTTGTCTTTATATTTGAATTGAATTTTCACCTTCCAATAAAAATATTTTATTTCGGCCAAGTCACAGGTACTGTAGGAATTGTTCTGATTTCATTTCGATATGCTATTTAAAAACTATATTTATTTATTTATTTAAAACAATAAACGGGCAAAACCCTTAAAATAGGCATAATATATGTACAGAAAAAGTACAACTAATTATTAAAATATTCTTACAAGCTAATAGTAAATCGTATAATCTGATAAATTAAATTATATTAACACTCAATCGTAAACATTTTTATGGAACTCTTAAAGCATTCAACTGTGTCTATAGAAGTGATACTAGATCGAAGGATATTCTACAATCTCTTCGTACGATTTATAGTAGCACAAAAACCAATATTAGAATTAGAACACTCTTCCGCTATCACTCTAAAACTCTTAAATTGTAATTTAACTTGCGCTCTCGAAACAGATTACAAATATATACACACTCAATAAATTTATTATAAATTTTGTAAGCAAGAACACAATCTTGGTAATGGTGTAAGGACTTAACGGTCTGAATATTGAATTCAATTCCTCTATCCGTATAATCATGGTTTAACCCATTAACGACCAAGACCCCGAATTTTCAACAACTTTTTCAAGGCCTTTTTTCAACTAAAAAAAAAGGTTTGAAAAAATTTGAAAAAGATCATATCCAACGTATTTTGACCTGTTCTTTCGAATGGTGAGACTTATTTTTTGCTAAAATACCCTTGAAAAAAAATATGGAGTGTTTTTCACGAAAAAACGTGAAAATATTTAGAAATTTTCAACTTTTGAATTTTTTTCATAATGAAAACGCAATGGCAATAATTCAAATAACTGCAAAAAAGTGCAATTGATATGCAAACATCACGGAAAATTTTTTGTCTTGACCCTAAAATATTTTTAAACTTTCCAAAATAGCCATATTTCGTAAAATCTCAAAAAACGGAATTTTCGAACAAGTTATTTTTCTGATAACTTTTCAAGATTTATTGTCAAATGAGAAATATTTTCAAAGAATTTAGCAAGGGGGTTGGGTCTTACCCGACATTTTTCGAGTTGTTTTTTCGCATTTTGAATACGAAGTTCAAGTAAAATGCTTAAAGAAATATAATGGATTTTGATGAAATGGAACGGACATATTGAAATTCAAACGTTACCCTCATGAATTATACTTTGG
>UELV01154050.1:0-13007 GCA_900490015.1 Megastigmus stigmatizans
CCTACATATATATATATATATAATATCCTTTATTGCCCGATGCGCGCCGCCACTTGTTATAACGGTTAATAACGCGGGGGAGGTAATGATATATCGCGTCTGGCGCATTGTACACGGCCTCGATGTATATACATATATAAGCATAAACAATGAAACGCACGCATTGTTATACCGGTGAGTGAAAGTCTTTGTTGGGCTTTGCTGAAGAAGCGTATATTATGTATTTATAGGTCGGAGGTTGAATTTCGGCGCGCGGTGATTTACGACGCTCGATCGCTCCGCAAATCGTTATATAAATTTTTTTTTTCGCGGGAGCGCTGGTACTTAAAAAGTAAAAGTGGAGATCGGAATTGTGTTTGTAAAATAAAAGTTTTGGGTGATGTAAATATTTAAGCTTTACCAGATTATGGGGAGAGAAAAAAGTTTTGTACTTTGTTTTCTGACGCTAATAGGAAGTTTCCCAGAAAAGCGAAGTAAACACTATTTTTCAATCAATCAATCACGCGCCACGCTCCGATTTACTTTCACGAACTCGCGTGTTCTTTTTAATGTTCATTTATCGCTGACATGTTTGAACAGCCACGCGGACTATCATCGATGAATGTAATATTTATAAATCCATTTGTTGTCAATCAAATCAGCACTATAATAAATATTGGAGGGAAGCGTGTATTTTATTTAAATCAATAAATTCTGTTCGCACAAATTTAATCCAGTGACTTTTATTTTTAAGTCCTACGTGTATAAACGCTATAATTGGGATATTATAAATTCTTTGTTCAGTGTGCATTAAAATAGAGTTGCTTTTATAGATCGTATAATCGTACATTTGACGCATGAAACAAAAATTAACTTTCATACTATATAAATACATGATGCCGAATCGTCCACTAATCCAATTACAGTCAAGTACTTGCAAGCTAATTCTGCTTGCTGATGTATAATTAACAAGTAAGATAGCGTATACGCAATCGCAATCGTATTCGCGCAGTCTAAATTTTTCCAGCTCATCCACGACTTTTACCTCGCAGGCTTCGACCACATCATGACGCACGCAGTTGTATTTTTATATTTACCGCCTGTAATAAAATCCAGCCGCGAGCAATGATAATTTCGACCGCGCCGAGCTTGTGCAACACTTTAGTATAGCTCTTAATTCTGTTCGCGCACATTATCGAACGACTTCCCTTTATATATTCCGGTATATCTACACTCACTGATCGAAGTGGTATATTATAACGATATAAGGGGAGAGCTGGTGTGCATGCCGTTGAAATAAACTCAGCTATTTTTGGGATGCAGTATATACTTGGGGCTGCAGTATATACTTCTTCTTTCGTCACTTTTCGAGATCGCGTTTAATTCCGTGAAGGAGATATAGCCCACCCTCGGTGCGAGACATTTTGTTTTGGAAATAAACAGTTTCGAGTACGGATTCTTTGAATGCCTGCGGTTCGTGACTTTTTGGGAAGAAACAGTGGTGCGCGTGCAGTAAAGTTTTAGTTTCAGAGTTTATGGCGTGATTTCGTTCTGAATAAGACCTAATCAAAGAGTCACTGCTAGAATAATAATAATTTAGGAAAAAGTATTGTTAGAGCTTGTTATATTTACGAAATCTGCTGCGATAGAATTGCAATACTAAAAAAGTTAAGATCACACCGATTGATCCTATCTATACCAAAAATCAATACTACGATAAAATTGATAAATTACTCACTCACCGTCTACCTTGACACAATGCATCGACAGAGTCAACAAACTAATTTCTCTGCCAAAGTCAACTATAATAGCGACAGTCAGCACGATAATATGCCGTAAGTCGTACACTTAATTATGCAAATCTATAGACATTACACCGCAACCCACAAATAACTCCTCAAACAAACTTTCACAAAATAACAGTTTTCCGCAAATTGGCGCAAACAACGTCATCGCTGCTCAACATACGAGTCAGTCGCAACCAAAAGCAATCCAACGAAAAAAGGCAATCGCGGAGTGACGCTATTTCCGACATCCTTAATTGCATCGCCAGGGACTGCTGCATGCACACCCATATGGAAAGACTCGCGGTCGCCGCTACGAAAATTTAAGTTTCACTCGGCGATATCGATCCGGTATAGGCTATTGTACGCGCGTCTTTATAAACAAGTCGACGCGCGGCGTCGTTTAATTACGCGCATACATTGTGTGAGTATATATAAGCGGCGCAGCCGTTCGATTAAAGAATATATATATATGTGTGTGCGCGCTTAAAGCGTCGCCGAGTCGAAATAAACATGCAGCGCGACTCTTCCGGCCCCGACCTTCTTCTTTTTTTTTCTTAATACTCCTCCTCGCTTCTTCTTCTTCTTCTATACTACGGGCGAAACAATCGGCAGTTGGCCGACCACCCAAGATGCGTCGCCGCGAACGCGATGCTGCAGCTCTTCGCGATCGAAGAAAAACTAGCCGGTCAACTGATTAAAGCGTGTGTATAGTATACAGAACTGAGAGAGCATTGTTAGAGAGACGAGCGCTGGAAAAAAGTACGTTTTTTTAATTGCACCCGATGAATTATTGATTCGATTTTGTTTCGAGTTTAATTTGAATTCAGATATTCCGTAGTACAATGAGACTATCATACGACGAACTGAAGCTGCTATTATTAGATTATTATTTTCATGAATATTGCCAATCGTTTAACTTTGTTTCAATTGTGCTTGGTATCTTCTAAAGATATAGTGTTGCTAACTAAGAAATTTGAGACTTATCGATTTGCATACTATTTTGTATTCGTTACAACAAAAAATATTACTCAACTGCGAATTAATTATTCCATTCCTAGTAAATAAATTTCCAAAAATCCAAGTAAAAAAAAACCAGTCCATGTAAGAGGATACGCTTACAGCTCGTGCAAAAAACATTCCGATGTTTTATCTCCGCTGGGCATCGCGACTAATAACATACCACACTTTATCGCATTGGCGTTCCTTCGGCAGTCGAAAAATCCGCACAAGGACGGCCAACCCAATTTTCCCTACTCGCGGCCAAAAGAAACTTCGCAAAGTCCACGGCGCATTTCCATACGCCAACTAATTCGCCTTAATTGCACACGCGCAAAGGCAGCGATCGATACGTCCAATCGACTCGAAATCACGCACATCCATTCCCGTGCTTAATACGCCTGCAGCAGCAGCAGCAGCAGCCGCGCACATTCATCAAACAAAGAAATCGAGCGAGTCGCTCGCGCACGGCAAAAGGGGCCCGTCGTCCAACGTACGTATTTACACACACACGCATACACACAGACACATGTATATAAGACTCGTTAAACGGACGCTCGCATACATGCTGCCCTACCTCGAGTCCACCCCCGTCGCAGCAGCGCATCGTCCAGGCCGGACTGTCGTCGAATTAACGTCGATTAGTATGCCCATTAGGCAGACGTTGAACTTGTCCCTCTCTCTCTCTCTCTCTCTCTCTCGCTCGTTCTCCTGTACATATAGCGACCGGCAATCACGAGAGACAGAGAGAGAGAGAGAATCGCGGCCTCGTTGCGCCTGGCCGGTCAACTCCGCTCGATCGCAGCTCCTCTCCTTTTCCTTCGCCTCTCTCTCTCTCTCTTCCTCGCTCTTCCTCGCTTGTATTATATACCTGCAGGTCGATCACGATTTGCATCGAGCAAGCGAGCGAGAGAGGATGCGCTTCTTCCTCGGTCGACTCTGTCTATCTGCTGCTCTAATATATATAGTCTCAGAACGGACGTTACACTGAGAAAGACAGTTTCTTTATTACATATATAGACTAGCTGTCCGTTCTCGGCTTTCGTATCTTTTTATAATCAAGATGTAGCCCGATATTATATACATTTTTTTATTTTGATTTCTCGTATAAGTTAAAAGTCTTGTACGAAATACGATAGCGATAATTACTATCGCGGTAAAAAAATGGCTTTGCTATGCTACATGAACTTATGACCCAGTCTTTGTGTTTCACGAGTGAAGACGACTTTCGAAGGCACTGCTTTATTGTCCGTATACGTATACGAGGTAGAGAGTAAATAAAAAGAGCAGGAGGCTCTCGAATGTAATAAGCTATCGGAGTTTACTGTTGGTGAGGCTTTAATAGCGCAGCGATTGATTACGATAATGGCGAATCGTGCGTTTTATATATGTTGCTCGGAGGATGCGGTGATGCTTCGTTTGGGCGTTCATTCCGCCTCGTAATTAGTCAATGCATTCAGAGCTTCTCGATTTATTCGCTCGTTCGTAAAGACGATTAATGAGAATCTCCCGGCTACAAATATTCATTCGGTGGCGCTTGGATGATCGTCTTATGAAGTGTGGAAAACTTGCGCGTGCATGTAATACGTACACTTTGATTGCGCTAATGGTAGTGCAGTAGACGGGTGATTATATCACTTTTTCAGCGCTGCTATCGCGGTTACAAGCGATTCGTTCTAGTATTACACGGTTGATAGCAAATTCGCCCGCGGCCGATGCTTAGATAATAATTAAACGCTCGCCCCGGCATATATAGGAACGTTTGTTTACCATTAATCCGTCATGAGTGCGAGTTTTGTTAATTTACATTTCGTATATAATATGGATTTGTACACCGTGAAATGATGTATAGCTATTACGGCAAATACGTTCTAATAACACTCCAATCGTAGTCGTATAATATATCGGAGTTTAGCTAAATCGAATTGATTAAATTAAACCGAACGTGCGCACATATACGGTGTATCATTAAATAAAATTGCATCCACCGCGTAAACACACTTTTCCTGCTATAGCTTTGCAAAGCTATATATACATGCACAGCTCTTTATCCGCTAAAAATCTCGTGCGATTGCTCTGAACGACAAGCACACGGGGCAAAAAGGATCCGCTTCGAAGGACACGAATTACACATGCAACGGCTCAGAAAGAAAAGAATCTCTCGGCGTGCGCACTGCTCGCACATCCCTTGACAATTGACGCGCAAATCGATTGTAATTGGTGTAGTAGACGAGTGAGAGAGAGAGAGAGAGAGAGAGACGCTTGTTGTGTGTATATATATATAGAGAGAGTGGGTACAATCACGTAGTTGCCCACCTCCCTCGACATCCTTCGCCGTGAGAATTTCGCGCTCGGGTGGACAGGCGCCTTTAAAAAGATCGGCTGTGCCAGTGTGCAGCTCCGCAAACGCGATCGTGAGACTCGTTCATACCTCATCCTCCTCCTCCTCCTCCTCTGCGCATCATCCCTCTCGTTTTACCTTTGGTCTCACATCCAGAGAAAATTCTCTCTGTACAGTATGAGGGGGGGGGGGGGGAGAGAAATTCCCAGGGAACGCGAGGAGTGAAATATGAAGGAGGTGCGCATCCGCGAGCGATCGCCGACCATTAAAACTTAATGGGGCAGCCTCGCCGATTGATTCTTATATATACTCGCTCCTGACTGTGTCTGTGTATGTTCGTGTGTGGGCCTCTTAGCTGGATTGAACTTTCATTGCGGGTGTGTATTCCTCCGTGTGGGTGGATTGAATTAGATGCTGCAAAGGGAGCATTACTGTTGTTTGTCTTGCGCGTGTATTAAGTATATGTATAAGAGTGCACGCACACACACAAACGTGTGGAATATCACCTGATTTGTGCGCATTCGAACGATTAACGAACAAGAATAGCTTTCACGTGTTAGCAAACAGACGATCGAACGATTTGTCCTAAGAGATTAATTTTGACGCTCCAATTCGGTCGCGGCATAGCGCATCACACGCGAGGCACGTCAAACTCGACATATTCTGCAACACACATACGGAGTCACAGTGTAGGAAGAGGGAAAAGCTTAAAGCGAAGGAGAAAGAAGAGTGCATAACCGTGAAAGACAGACGAAACTTTCAGTCGAATAATTGACAAGGAGGCGAACAATGTGCTGCCGGAAGCGCGTTGGAGAAAATAGTCCCTCTCTCTCTCTGTCTGTCTTCCTCTCTTGTCGCTCTCTGAAAATAAAATAGCGGCGGAAAGCAAGTAGAGCGCGCGAGCCATCGACTCAACCCTTCCTCTCTCTCTCTCTCTCACTCTCAGGATCCCAAAACGACGACGTCCATTTGCAGCGGTGTCTCCGTAAATAGCTAATGGCAAGTGTCTCTCTCTCATTCTCTCTTGCTATTGCTTTTTCGGTGTCGTATTTCTCTGGGGTGCTGCTGCTGGTGGTGCTGCACAGCCGCCGGCACAATCCCGAGAGCGGACGTATGTACGGCTTTGGCTTTCCGGTGGCCGTGGAACTGTGTATACTGTGCAAGCCTTTCGTTGTGACGCGAGGAGAGAGTCGAGTTGCTGCCGCTGCTGCTGCCGTTGCCGTACTTGCCTTCTGCACCGTACACACAAATATACACACACACACACACACACACACACACACGTGTTTTGCGGCGCGTGTCCAAGACGTTCTTTGACTTCATTAGCCGCTGCCGCTTCATGATTTTCGCTCGCCTGGCTACTGGCTTTTCAAGACGCTAAGCTATTTACTTTTCCGCTTTTTTTTTTCACGATGGCGTTAATTACTCTTAAATGCGCTTTTTGTGTGTGTATGGCGTATTGAAAATGTAGGAAGGCTTGATTTCAAAAGGCTTTCTGAAATGCCGAGGATATTGGTTTTTGAATGGTTTTGTCTGCGAAACGAAATAATGTGTGATAATTTAATAGGATAATTGTTTTACAACCGTTTAGTAAAGAATATCAATCTATAACGTATTCTACATATCTACTGAAATTAATCGCAGCATATTTACATATGCTTTAAGATCCACTTCATTAGTTAGATTATGTCGTTCCTTCCATTCGCTGCAACATGAAAAATCAAACCCGACATTATAAATAGCATAGCCGACCCAAATGAGCGTCACAAAAAAAAGTCATCAGTCCCAAATATGCCTACAAAGAACACAAAATTAGTCTCTTTAAAAACGCATAGATCCTTATTTCGAACCTTATACCGCCGCAGCTCTTGAACGAAAAAAAAGCGAAAAAAATGCTAGTCTGAACTCTCGTAACGACAAAACATTCCAGTCAGATTAAAATCATCTTCATCAACCGAACGAAACACACAAAGTGCGCCCGGCGATCTTATCGAGCGCATCGATCTCGCGACACACACACACACATGCAACATTCCCAGGAAATCTCCGTCAACGAGCAATTCCGTCGCCGCGCGCCAATCAAAAAAAGCACTCGAATAATATGCAAAGAAGTGAGAGAGAACGGCCCAGAAAAAAAGAGTCTCTGGCGAATTTGAAAAAAGGCCGCCCATCTGGACCCCCCAGAATCCGGCGCGTTACATACAGTCGCTCAAAAACAGCCTCCGCCATTCAGAAGCCGGAGAAAAAGAAATCTTATCTCCCGACGCGCCTATTCGTTAAATTTCTCTCTCGCTCTATGTGTGCCCTGTGTATACATATGCGGGAGCGAGCTGCTGACGACGCATATATGCAAACTCTTTCCCTTTGATATGTGCCACTGCACCTGGCGCTCGCGCGAGCCTCTCTCTCTCTGCCGCCTCTCTCCGCCTACTTCCACTGATTCGCGGTTTCTCTCTCTCCGGCTGCTGCTGTACTTATCTCGCCCAGCCATCGAAAGACAAAAAGATTCACGTGCGTATATATAATATGCGTGTGCGTATCTATACACATTACACACAGACACACACATACACAGGACTCGTCTTTGTCTCGACTTTTCGCTTCTTTTTTCGATTTCGTTTGTTATGCGTCCGCAGCTCGGGGGCGCGTGTGTACCTCTTATTTGGCGTTTTTATCCACGGTGCTGTTTGGGAGAGAAAAAAAAAGTCATCTGCCGAGCCGCTGCTGCTGCTGCCGCTGCGAGAGAGGACCATTTTTCACGCGCTTCCTTCGCGCCTCGCTCGCTCGCGCCATATGAGAGATTGTCTTTTTATGCAAAATTGGCTGTCCCGAGACTCGCGAGAGAAGAAGAAATATATGCGCGAGCATATAGCCGATTTTGTTGTTTGTGCGTGTGCGCGCAGTGTGTACAGGGCGCGCGTGAGAGAAAGGGTTTTGCCGAAAAAAGTTTGGGAAAATAACAAAAAAAAAGGCAAAGAGAGAGAGAGAGAGAGAGAGAGAGAGACAGTTGTATGTAGCGCGTCTTTGAGACTACTGGCGATTCTTTTGCGCGAGCGTTTATTTCGACATGACGCAAAAAAGAAGATGTGAATTTAAAAACATAATGATTCTTTTGCGTAATGCCTACGGGAAACTTGATATATTGGCCGCGATTTAACTGCTTGTTTACGGGAGGATACAAACAGAGGAATGCTTCTTTTGAACGAGAAAATGTCGCGTATGTTATAAATAAAGATTTTCCGCGAGGTTTTTTTGGCAGGTGGACGTAACATGTTCATTACTGTCGACCTTGTCAATGCAACTGAGTACAAAAATGTAAGCCAGTACAAGTAACCGTTTGCCAAACATTCTTTCAAGTCTTGAATTTATATCGTGTAACTTTAAAAATTTAAATTAGAATAACTTTTCACTTTGTGCCTATATTAAAAAGAAAATTCAACAAATTCAAATAAAGCTTACTCATTGAATGAACGAATCAATTGTTAACATCGCCCGCGCGAAAATCACCCCACCTATTCCTTTAACGAATCTCACATCTCTTCGCTTTAACACACCTCCAGCACAAAAAAGACCCTTTGCAAACATCGTGCCAAAAGCGCTTATCGGCCTCCGCGCCATATACACGCGCATCAAAGCCGAGAAAAGCGTCCAAATACGCGGGTCTACGTCGCCGAAAAGCAAGCAGCAGGGATTTTGCGAAAACGTTTTGCGAGCGACAAGCTTTATAAGTCTCTCGTGTCAGCGCGCCTGGTGAGCTCGACGAGGTAGAAAAAGTGGAAAGGGTGTGTATGTTATAGAGGAGGTGCAAAGACGCTAGAGACGCGGAAGGAAGAAAGGAAGGCTTAATTTCCTGTCGCTGGCGCCGCTGCTGCTGTTGCGTTTTTCATTAAAATGTCGTTAATGGCGTTCGCCCGGCGACTTTAGACTCTATACGCGCTGAAAAATAGTGCGTGTATCGTGTAAGTGCAGCAGCTTCTCACTCGCCGTGGGAAAATATCTGGTATACTTCTGCACCACGCGTATATACGTGGTAATTCATGGCTCGGGTACTCGGTAAATTTCAAATGCACGCCGCGTCGCGAATCGAGGATTAATTTCGTATCCGCGGCCCTGTCGTATACGCCGATGCTTTTTCGTTATAAATAATGCAAACCGATCGCGCGATCATTCCGAATCAGTCCGTCCTTTGGATTATGAATTCTTTATGCGCCGCGACTAACAATACCTGCAAATCTCCTACATTAAGTATTACTGCGCGAATTACCAGTTTCGTAATGTTTCAATATTTCAGCTTAACGAGATGTAGCCGCTAAACCATCAGTTGTATAGAAGCACGACACAAATCACCGCGGCGCACTTTTAGCATAGAGCTCAAAACATATTATAATAGTTATATACTCGAAAAGCAAATCACGTGTAACCGCATTAACTAAATAATCCATCGAAAACACATGCGCGCGCTGCGTTTATGCACACCTGAAGATTCGTCGAGCGTCCGTGCGAATTATTCATATTTTCACCGGGGGTTCCAAAAACAAACAAAAAATTTTCGCTCGGGTGTGTAACTGCGTTAGCGCACGGGAATCGTGTATTTAGGTGACGTGTGTGCACTGCCACATACGGACAGACTGTCCGCTGGATTATATTGCGCGCGAATATTTCGGCTATACCAGCACATATACGTATATGTGCAGGTATAATATTTTATGCAAAAGTTGCGGGACGCGGCACGTAACGTATAAGCATCCGCGTCAAATTTACACGCCTCCTGCAGAGGCATATCGCGGGTTAGCTCGTACGTATACCGACTGTGTGTATATACGATGGCTGTAATGCAATATTAATGTGCGAATGTGTGTTATGTGCTCGGCGTGTATACGCCGTGTGACTTTTGCCGCGATTTTCGTCTCATGTATTTTTCACCGCTAGTCTCTATGTACGGATTTCTCGCGTTGTAGGGATATGCGTGTACGTATAATCACGTGTAAATGGATTTTCATCAAGCACTGTTTGCTCGATCAATTTTTTATGACTCTGTGTTTAACCAATGCAATTTATTCGTGCTTTTTAAACTATGAGAGGTATTATTATATTCTAACTATTTTACTAGCTTCCTTATTAAATATATTTAATACACGTTTACCTAATGCTCAATCAGTTTATCAAGTATGCACAATGCCCGCAATAATTTATCCATTCAATATTCTTCAAACAAAAATATCATTTTATCGGATAAAATACAGCCTCGTAGCCTCGAGTATCACACTGCAACACTTTCGGTCCATGCCATAAAACCTGCCAAAAATTTGCCGCTTCTAACGGAATTTCGCGCATTGCCCGAACCCCACGCAAATAAAATTAGAATTCCGCAGGCGCGCGAGTCCCGCGTGTGCGATCCAAGGGCCAAACTCTTATATACGCCAGTCGAATAATATCTCGAGCGGCCCAAGAAAATATCGTCCAAGTTTTCGACCAACGCCAGCGAAAGGATATATATATAAGGGCAGTTGGTTATGGTATACGAAAAAAAAAGAAATAAAAGGGAAGAAAAAAGTGCCCGAAGCGTAGGAAACAGCAAAGTTTTGGCACATCCGCGTCTTGGGTAGTAATTTAGTAGCGTAGTTGTTCGAATTAAAATGCGACTAAAGCGATCCAAGTTTACGAGCGTGAAAGTTCGGGTCTGTATTAGAGATCTTAGACATCGCTAACGATCCAATGTATATACCTTTATTCAAGGCTTGGTACAATCTATATTTACAAATATAAGTCTATGTAAATAATTTTATTAATAGCGAAGTACCTGCACAATTTTAATTTTCTCGTTAAAGTCCAGAATAATATATCGATTGCACTCGCATGATTGCCCTCACTTATAAATAACTCTCAACAAGTCCTTGTTCACCGGCTCATTTTTTATCCACAATCTTTTAATACCATGTTGATCTGCATTTAAAAAAGTCCACAAATCCCACCTAAAAAGAGTGACAAACACGACAAGGCGGCACATTACCTTACACACACATGCACACACATATAGCTTAGAAAATCTGCGCCCGGCGTTTATGCAAATCCAGTGCTAACGTTATATACGCGTATTTGTCGTGTGTATACACGCTGAAACGTGACGAATCGCAGGAGCGGGACACCACTATACGAACCTGCTACACGTTGCTCCCTTTGATTAGCGTTAATGAACGGCCCAATTAGAGAAAACGCGCGAGAGAGAGAGAGAGAGAAAGTGGAGGGGCCTCGAGGGAGGAGGTCTCGGGGAAAACGGAGAACCAAATATAGCGCCGCGCGCGCGCGTCTCGAGCGAGGCACCCAGACGCTTCTTTTGAGATTCACATCTCTCTCTCTCTCTCTCTCTCTCTCTGGCATAGCTACTTGAATTTCACTTTGTGTACGTGTTTAAGGTTTATTTCGACGGCGGTATACGTTGCAACTTTCCGCGAATGTTATTTTCACTCGTTAGACTCGGAAAGAATGATTCGCTTCATAAACGATCGTTCAAAGTTATATACTTGCGATAAAATATCGTGTGTATGGATTATTTAATGAATGTTTTTCGGCATGAATATTCTTTACGGGCCGCGACTATCGTAAAGCAGACTCGAGCTACCTTACTATTAAGAAATGACTTTTATTATAGCGAAATTCATTTGAACTTGGTTGCACAAGGCGAAATAACGGAGCTCGCGAAGGTCTATTGTGACGAGCCGCACAGCGAACACAGCCGCTCGGCGACTCGTGAGAATATCATATAATTGAATATACAGACTTTATAGCTCCAGTGCGCAGCGGCGAAACAATGCGCGCGCTTCGATCCTTGTCCTTTATAGTGTCGATTAGTATATTCCCTATACAACTATATTTCAATACCCGTAATTGCCTCTTCAACATATTCTACCCTTCTTTCACCGATCGAAAGAAAGAAAGAAAAAAAAAACGACGTATACACACAGGCCACACTATGTTTCATTCACGAGGCCTTTCCATTAGCTAATTCGTTGCATTTTCCGAAACTCATTAGCGGGAGAGATGTACTATACGCGGCGAGTCAAAGCCGCAGTAAGAGCCAAGCCACACAACACGCATAAACGCGAACCTTATATCAATCCCATCCAACTAATTTTGCTCTGCACTCAAGCACCAGAGTGAAAGCCCGAGAGCACCGAACACACGCGGCCCGACCCAAACCATCAACCTGTCGATAAAATCCACAAGGCGTTTGTGCACAAACTCTCCGCGGCCGAGCTCCTGCTGAACCAGCCAAGCGACGAAATAATCGAAAGCACGTCATTGCTCCGCGCCATAAAATTCCCTATCCCGGTCATGTGTACAACGGAAAAGAAGGCAGCAGCCATCGATGCTGCGATGTGTGCGGGAGAATCGGTGAGCTCGTGGAAGAAATCAATTCGTACGGAATGAGGCGTATAAAGGGCCGGTACTTATCATTATTCCATTCTAAATGGAAGTGTATGGAGGGTAGATTATTGTTAAAATACTTCATTTGTTTTGTTACGGCTATTTAAATAAAGGAAATTTATAACAATTGCATAATGATTTTAAGTATATAATTTCGATGTGATGTATGTACAAAACTTAAGAAGATTGATTGATAATATTATGGGTGTGACATTTTCAATGATAAAGCGTTGAATTTTATATGATAAGTAAAGGAATAGAATTTCAACGAAATAAAAACCGCGAAAGTACAGTAACGACCTAAATAAAAGCACTCGAAACCCAATAAACTCCCCCCGAAAAATTCATCCTCCTTCGCAAAATCATCTTTCTCCAAGCCTAATGCTATCATGTCGAGATCCGCAAAAAAATCAAATCTCTCGTAGCCTCTTTCTCCTAAACGGTTCATATCTCACACACACACACACACACACACACAC
>UELV01154051.1:0-16938 GCA_900490015.1 Megastigmus stigmatizans
GTTTAATTGCCGGCGCGCCTGAAGAAACAAGGGCTTGAGATGTCTCTCTCTCTCTCACTCTATATGGGTGTGTTTGTGTTTGTGTACAGGACTTCTCTCGGCTTGGATTTAAATGTCAATCTCGTGGGGCTATAAACGATTTCGTAACTCTGTCTCTCTGTTAGCCGTCGAAGTAAGAGAGAGAGAGAGAGAGAGAGAGAGATAGAGAGGGACTGGAGGGACTGGATTGAGAGAGAAAAGTGAGCACGGTGAGCTGGTCGTTGCACCTACTTGCTTATGTATATTTACTCTTTTCTTTTAATGCGTGTAATTCCATGCGCGGGCTTGACAGGTGACGGTTGTGTGTTTGGTTTATGGCTTTATTCTATGCCTTCTATTTTTTTCCTTTTATTGTTTCGCTATAACTTGTGAAATGGTAGTGTGCGCTTTGTTCGATTTGTATAATGTGCTTTGCTGTGTATTTCAGATTTTTACAATTTATGCGTTTCTTTATCTTTGTACAATCTGTCAAATGTATTTGCACGCATTGTTTTCTTTACTTATATATCTGTTTTATCAATTTGTAAATACATAGTTTTTCCTTTTTACTAAAGTATTCGAATTTTCGTTTTCATAAGATTTGATTGGCGCTCTACTCGTATCCGCAGCCATCAAGAATATTATTAAAATTAATAATCTGAACCGTCCAGAAGTAGAAGAATTTTTAAAAATTTTCAACGTTACTAAGTTTACATTTCTAACGTGATAATATATGATAGTATAATAATATTTTCTGTTTCAAAGTAAAATATTTTATTTCGAAAAGCATTTATAAATGCAATTAATTTTTTACAATTTCGAAACTTTTTTATTCTGCAATTCATCAAAAACGATCGGATTAAATTTCCCCGGAAAATTCGAAAAAAGAAATAAATAATGGAAAAAAAAGAATTCACGTTACCTCGATTTCCGATGCGTAAGCGGTACGTTCGTAAACTTTTTCGTCGACGATCTGGTCTCGCTTTTTTTTTTTAATTTTTACAGAAAGATGGAGCACGATCATAAAAGTGAATATGTTAAAAAAGGGAAAAAATATTCATATTCACGATATTTCCTGAAGCTAAAAGAGCGAAAAATTATTTTTCTTCCTTATATTTCATATTACACAGTTAAAACGTCATAATTATCAATAAATAAAAAATCAGCATGAAACGTTATTCATTTTAAGAGAAATTGAATAGTATCTACGTTTGGAATATTTTTAATATTACCTATGGATTCGTCTATAAAAAGAACTTATTCGATGCAGTCCACACATGATATGCATACGAAAAAAGTCATTCGTTATTTAAAGCAGTTGGACTTTCTCTCTTCGAGACTTCAAGAAATGCTCGAATTCGTACAGCAATGGAATCGAGCGATCCTCTAGGAATTTTAATTTGGCCGCGGCTGCGTCGATGATTTCTTTTCCTTTTCTTTATCGCTCGCACGAATCAAAACCGGAATCGAGGAGATTTTTCTTCACATGCAACGCGGGAGATGTTCGTTAATTTATTTTATAGCTCGCGCCATTTTTAGGCTTATCAACACTAAATCTTGAGCGTTTAACGACTACATCTGTTGGCAAAAATAGACCGATCGAAATAATAAATGCTGCACCACGTTATGGTAGCATCTAATGGGTACGTGAGATGAAAAATACCGTGTCGCTTAATTGCGCGATAAAAAGCGCCTATACTATGTTTTAGAATGATAAAAAATGCAGTATTTATTTAGAAAGGAGATTGATTAAAAATCCATCAAAAAGGAAATTAAAGAAGTGAGAGTAGAAAATGTAGAAATGAAGATAGCGCTGGGATACATCCACACTGTATAAATTGCATTAAGAGATGCTTACTTAAAACAAATAGCATTTTATTGCCGTAAAGAACTTTGATGAATTTTCACATTCTGCTTTATATTTCAGGAAAAGAAACCTAATGAAGAGTAGATAAATTCGCTTAAGATTTTTAGCGGGTTATTAAGTACGTTGTTTTATTTTTTTTTAGCAAATGGCAATTTTTAATAGGTATTATCACCACTGTTGAGGCTCCATCTCTTATGAAGCATGTAATTTTAGATTCCCTTATTTCAGCTCTAATAATAAGTTATTTATAACTGCCGAAGCCACGACTTATTCTTGTGATTGTATGTTGATGAGTTGGAGCGTCAGTAATAAATGTTAATTATTTTTTTACGGTGCATGACTAATGGTGCTTTATACATGTTTGCTGATCGTTTAAAGAACGCAATCGGCAAAAAAACTAAATCGCAGAATGCAATTTTAAAACTACGCGTTTCACTATCTGCTCGATGATCGATCGAGGCATGCGAATATTTTTATTTTTTCGGAATGTATATCTAGCCTATTCATTGATAATGTTCATTATTCTATACAGAACGTGTTTCTCGGTTGATACGGCTAATGCTAGAAAAGTCTATTAGTTTTTTATTTTAAAAAATAAACTTTAGAAAAACGTTTACCAAAGAATTTTGTTCTAAAAAATTTAATGCTCCCAGCCAATATAAAATAACGATGAACCGATAAAGTTTCTCTAAAAACTAACGAATACTTTAATTTATACTGAGATTATCATAATTCTCGTGTAATTAGGAAAGTCTAAAGTTTCTCTGTTCTAAACTTCTTTCTCCATAAATCTCGCTTCTCCAGAATTTTCCGAACAAACGTTCGGATAAAACGAATCACCGACTTCAACCAAAAGCAACAATTGCTCCCGAATCACATTAAAAATTCGTCCTAATTCCCATCTCGAGCAGTATAACGAAATTCCCGAGGCAAAGAAGGACACGGATACGCGGCTCGGGCGATAAATGACGAAACTTCAAACGACGCCCCTCGGCCTTAATCCTCGTCGAAAGCTAAAACGGAAAACAATTATCCGGCCGTAAATCGGATTGTGTATGCGGAAAAGCCGTAACCCTTCGGGCAATTCATCCACGTCCCGCGGAAAGCGGCACTGGGATATACTATAGATTCGCAGCCGATATATAAATCACCGAGCGGACGAGTGGCCGTTTAATTAAAAACGTCCTTCATAATGAACGCTCGCATTACTCCGCGCGATGACACTATTTTTACTCTCCTTATTCGTTTTTTTTTCGGTGTTTCGTTATAGATACGGGGAGACTCTGGGTTAGTTATTTGTCTTGACCTTCGAGTCTGGACTAAAAAATAGACGAGCTTCTGTATATGTTTCTGAAGTGGAATTTGATGTGGTTAGGGTATATGAAACTGTGCTTGCAGTTTTATGGTTTTTTATTACGGAAGAAATTGATGCTTGGAGAAGAAAAAATTATATCCATCTTCCAAGAATTGCTACTAAAGCAAGTGGAAGTTTTTTTAATGCATTTATAAGTCTCTTATATCCTAACATAAGAAATATTTCTAAAGGGGGAAAAAAACATGTAAGAGCATAAATTATATTTTGTTACGAGCAATTTTATGTTGTAACAAATTTTATTAGTTTGTTATTGACATTTAATAAAAAGTTGACATCTAAATTCAATTATTTTCAATGATCATAATAATTTTGTTTATTCGTGATATACGACATTGTTGGTTATTAATAAATCAATATTTATAGCTTATGAAATCACGAATACGTTATATTTTGTTATTTTTCAAATTCAGTCGAGCTTATTATTTTATCCCGATAATAAAAAGAATATATAATTAAGCTTTCCAGTTAAAATGAATTCTTGTCCTATTGAAATAGAAGCCACGATAATTAATCAGCGATAGAAAGAGCCTGTTTTTATATAGTAAGAATGTATATATATCGGCCCATTGGTATAGCGTATACCTATACAGTTATGTTATTTTGAAAGAAATAATTAATGCACGAGAGAAACTCCTTTTCTTATTTTAAATATTACCTTTTCGTGATGCGACGATCTCTTCAAACAGTAAATTATCAGCAGTCTAGCAGGTGCATACATTCTTCCGCGATACTTGTTTTTCACCAAATAAAATGTAAATTTCCCTTCGTCCATTCATTCGTTCTATTACTTGTCTAATCGAATCGAGCGCTCGAGTGCATCGAGTTAGATATTGCCGCTTTATTACAGCGTCTATAGCTAAAGAATTGCCGCATACCCAATTATTTTTCCGAATCAATTTTGTTCAGCATCAAGACCCCAAACTACCGAGTCACGCTCGCCCAACAATTCCAGACGCTCCAACAAACAGGGGGACAATAAAAACCCGTCAATATTTAACGAACTGATCCAAGATCATTTTCCCATATACACATCGGTGGAGAGGCAGCAGCAGGTAGTTCAAACGTATTCTCCCGCCCACAGCATCAATTTAAAAAGCTGTGTCACATCCCCCCGAAAAAAGTTTCTATATACACATATATCCGACCCTCAGAGTAGCTACTCTACTAGCTAGTCGGCCCGTAGCATGCGGGAAATTCGGGGAGATCGGTGTTATTCACGGTCCATGCGATGCGTCGAAGCGTCATAATGAAGCATTCCAAAATTACGCTCGCCAATTTTCCTAATTGAATCTCTCTCGCGTATCCTTCCCTTCTCGCGAGCGCGCAACAAAAGCATTCCACAGACGCGTTTTGCGATAGCACCGCGCCAGGGCTACGCCTCTTCGCGCCGCGTAATATAGACCTAGCGCCGCACCGGCACCCAGCATCACGTGTACACGTGATTTCACGGCCATTGGAAAGCACTTGCCGTCGTCGCCACGCGATTCGCTCTGCTTCGAGAGAGCGTTTTAATTATGCTCTTCTCTACGCCCCATTCGATGAAATTTATATTACCGCCCCGTGATTTCATCCCCCCCCTCTCTCTCTCTCTCTCTCTCTCTCTCTCTCTTTCTCTCTCTCTCTTGCTTTTTCTAGGGATGGCAGTTTGATTGCGCTGTGCCTGGGCTGTCGTACAGGTGTTCCATGCTGGTCTTTTTTTTATCATTACTGACTAACGATGAAGGATGTAGTCTGGTGTGAATTGAGGTTGTTGAAGTGTGATTCTGTTGGAATAAAATGTTTTTCAGCTACAATTTTTTTCGGGAACGAGAGGAGCTTCTACAAATGAAGATTTTCAGGAAAAATATTGCCTAGATTTGATTCTGTTAGTAGCGAGCAATAATTCTTTGAAATAGTAAAAAAAATGTTCATTTTTAAAAAAGGCTCGTATACGATATTAGCAAGAAAAATCTAGTATATTTGAAAATATATACGCAAAATGTTATTTCCATCGATTTTTGCGTAGTGGAATGTTGTAACGAATTGGTTAATAAAGTATCGGATCCAGCCCGTCTCTGCAATTTAGCAATTTGGTGCAGCTTTGATTTCTATCGATACCATATTGAAAAATGATTTTTCAATTTGATGGATGAATTCTTTGCTTAATCCCATCAGTGCGGAAAGTCAAAGAAACTTTATCTCTACCTCGTAAAATTAGATAGAATCCACGATAGACCTAAATCTTATTTTTTTAGGTACAGTTGCGAATATTATTTTCCAGTTAAGTCTTTATCTAATCTACGCATAACGGAAATGTTTTTCGTTTCCATACGACGCAATAAATGTTGTTTATATTTTAATTTGCGAAAAGCTACAATTTCGTTTCTGCTGTGAGTTTCGTAAACTATCAATGTCTGATAAAACGCTCTCCTGAAATATACAGAAGGCCAAGCTAATACGCGATACGCTGCTTTTTCGAAATAATATTAAGCGGAAATGGCAATCAGCGTTTGAAGCGCTCGAAAGTAGAGGGAAAAGTGAGTATAGTCGAGACTTAAAGCGATAGAAGAGAGAAACTACGCGATACACACTGGGTCGGGCGCGAGTTCGATTTTCCATAATCGTAAAAATTATCGTTATCATTGGGAAATTGGAGTAAAGGTTCGCGAACTCCTCAAGTGATTGTTCTTACAAGTCAAGGTTCATTGTTTGATTCTAGCGACGGGGGACGATCGTAAAAGAAGTTTTAACGCGATCGTAATGTTGCAAGAAAATTCACTGCTAATAATCATATCGGCCAGAGGCAATTAATAAAGAGCATAATTGAATGATTGTAAAGTGCGTTTGAACTCTCGGTTTGTTTCAGAATTATTATTACACGGAGAAAAATGATGTATATCAATATTTAAGATGAATATACGAAAAATTACTATATTGCGTACCAAAGCTATGATATACTCATTTATATAGAGATTTTTCTTATGTTCATAATAAATATTACTATGGACAGAGTAATTTTGGCTATAAATTTCTATAAAAATTGCTATGTTGAATGGTAATATTTGTTATGACCATCAGAAAAATCTCTATAAATGAGTATATCACAGCTTTGGTACGCAACATAGTAATTTTTCATATATTCAGCTTAAATATTGCTACATCCTTTTTCTCCGTGCAGGAAATCGTTTAAATATAATTCTTTCGTAATTTCACGAGCATTACAGTAATGAGTGCGAAGAAAATTAAAATTGTACCGATGTTTTAATTAATTTTGGTATATGCGAGTAGGCGGCATTCGACACTGTAAAGGTTAATTTCGATGAAATTGAAAACTACTTCTCTCTTTGATCAGCACTGGAGTCAATTAGTCAGCGTAGAGTTTCGAATGATAAATTCAATCAAAACCATTATAGTTTTAAATATCTTCCGTTAATCAAATTATGCAACACAATGACAGATAATGATCGAAAATTTTGTTGTAAATTATTTAAAAGTATGTATATACTTTATACGATTTCTAAGCGAAGATGTAAATATACTTTAAATTCCTTGCGATGCCAAAAAAATTTTCCGAAACCAAAAAACTAAAAATTAAATGAAAAATTAATAAAATAATGGTATTATCTATACCAAGATTCGAAAATCCGGAGCCTTCACCGCGGACAAAACCCGACTCAACGTCACATTCTGATCACGAACCTACCACGAATAAGCCAGCGATTAAAGAGCAGGTCGCAGGAAAATATTTTTCCCGCGCGACGAGGAATCGAATGTCGCCGGCCTGTCGAGGGGTACGATAAAGCACTCGTCCCGGGGAATCCGGAGGTGCACGCGATTATGCGTGTCTCCGGCTCTTATGGAGGAGATAAAGGAAATGCCCCGGCACTGCTGGCTTCTTATCGAACTCCGGCGAGGCGTCAGATCCGCTTCCGACACCGACATGAACTTGTGGCCTTTTCCGTTCGATGTCTCTATGTATATATAATAACAGCTGCTAGTTAAACTTTGTCATTCGTTAGCTCGAGATTCTTATACGTCATCTGTACGCGATAAAAAAAGAAATTATATATAAAGAAGGCTTTATATTTGATGAACTTGGCGTTAAGTATTTAATACTTTTGGAAGAATGAAGGTTAGTATCAATAATGTAATAATAAACTTTGCTGGCAATATGCACATTATATTTACCCAGATAAAAGTTAAAATTGGATGGCGTAATAAAATTTGTAAAATCTGTATTGTTTGAATTATCAAATTGCAAATAAATTTCGATCACGAGTTCATACTAAATTAAATATTATTTTCTAAAAAACAGACGATGGCGATTGTTATAAAAATCACTCCTTTATAAAAAATTATTTATTCAAATATATAAAGACTTTATTAAATTTATCAAATGACTAACAACTTTCGAGAGTAACCTTTCCAACAAAAAAAAATAATATTCTACTCTACTCGTCGTGAAAAAGTGACTTTGACGCTTAACCTACTTAACACCTACATCTTCCTCGCCGAATAAAACAGACCTGCATTCATCTGAACTTTTTTCTACAAAAAAGGGTTATATATCCACTATGAAGAAAAAAAATTGAATAAACTATCGAGCCACACACACACGGCTTGACGTTCATAATTACCTAACATCTATTTTTCGACGATCTTCTTTTTATTCTCAACTTTCTGGCTCGAACTTCCTGAGAGCGCCGACTCGAGTGGTTCCCCTGTCCTCTCTCTCTCTCTCTCTCTCTCTCTCTCTCTCTCTCTCTCTCTCTCTCTCTCTATCTCTTTCTCTCGGAGCGGCATTTTTTGCCGCCTCAAGCCTCGCATTAATGGGCGACAAGAGGGTTATATCGCTCCTCTCTCCTTTAGAGGCTGCCAGTCAGCCGGAAAAATACTCGTCGCACTCGAGAGAGCCTCTTGAATAATATCTCTGTCTGTGTATTGTGCGAGGAGAGACTCTCCTCCTTAATTACGTTTCTTATCGTTAATCGCGCCGATTAATTGAATCATTGTTTTTTGCCCGGCATAGCTTCGTTATTTCGATTAGAAGATATCTTGATTCGTCTGCAGCGTCGGCTCGAGTGTAAGAGGGAGTTACGTTTTTCCATAAACTGATAATCATATAGTTTCAGAGAAATGTATTGCGCTGCGGCATGTTGCGGTTCGATGCTCGCACGAGATTGGGGTATAGGGGGTGAACAACAAAAACTAGCCTCAACTACGGGACCAGTTATTGGTTAATAAAAATTGCTTTACGAGTGCACGCATTAATGTGCAGGCCGCGGCGTATGTATTTTACTCAAAAAAATATTTAAAGCGTCCGGTTTATAAGTGGCGGATGGCTTTATCGCAGTAACGCCAAACCGCGACCGGTAAAAATCCTTCATTCCTATTTTAACTCTTCGACTCTGCGGTCATTATTAAAAAAAAAAACAAAAAAAAAAGCCGAACAGAATCCAATAACTTTTTTATCCGTTTCGATTTATATAGTTGAATCGGAACAATCGTCTAATCAAACTCAACAACTCGGCCAAAAAATCGCAATGGCAATTACTTTATTCGGGCGCTCGATCCCGCCGCGCGACTTTCATTGATAAAAAAGTAACTATGTACGCGCGGACTCGGGGCTGAGCGTCTGCTCGCGATAGAGAAACTTGGCCGATCAAAACTTAAATCCAACAATGGCGCCGCGAGCTTCCTCGCCATAAAACGCCGGGGCCGAACTTATGGAGCGCCGAGTAGGAAGAAGCTCCCGGCTCCGCGCGTCTTGCCTATAAGGATCTACAGAGCTCGCACGGCTCTTTAGCTCTACTGCCGCTGCTGCTCCTGCTGCACGCAGACGCTATGCTTATACTCTATATGCAGCCGAGAAGATCCCTTTTCTCGCTCGCTCTTTAATGGCGGTTATGGAGCCGCGCATAAGGCTTGTATATATCTGCTGGGATATGCGTGCGCCTCTATACGTGTATATGTACGCGTAGTGCCAAGTGCTAGAACCAGGTCTGGATTATAAAGTGCGAATTCACGCTTCGGAGATTAGCGAGATCGCGTATTACACTTCTTATTTTCGTTAACGAAATTCTGTATATAACACTGAGAATGCAACTATAAAATTTCACAAATAAATTCTTTAGTATTGCAATATTTTATATATAAATATATATATCAAACATAATTTTAGTTTTCATAATTGTAAACAGTCATGCTTCCACTTTCACTACTTTTCATTACTTTACCTCAATCTTATCCTATTGCTCTTCTTCATTAGCAACAGTAAAACCTGATAATTTATTCCCCGACACACTTTCGCTCGGGAAACCCAGAATTAATTAACAGTCACGTATAGCGTTTAAAATTCAACGCCAAATTGCTTCATCGCACCGTAAACGTGCAATTTTTCCATCGCTATATGTGTGCGCGCGGCGGCATAAAGCGACAAAGTTTATATTCCTCTCACGGCAGTATAACTCTATCCAGGACTGGGCTCTTTCTTTTTTTACACCGCCATTCCCACAGTATTATTACAGTAAATTTCCTCGAGACCGAGAGAGAACTGCTCAATGTACCGAACGACTGCAACGTGGAACGTGTCGATCACCAATATCTGCCCACCTGCACAACTGCACACTTCCCAAAATCATCCCGATCCCAGTGTGTGTATAAGAAAAGCGCTTTTCCTCGACCCAGCATCCACACACTGTTTCTCTCTCTCTCTCTCTCTCTCTCGCTCGCGGAAGTCAAGAGCGCGCGCCTACATTATACACACAGAGACACGTATGGGCACTTACACTGTGCGGTGCTAGAGAGAGAGAGAGAGAGAGCCGCAAGCGCTGTACACACATACACGCACACAGACAGTGCGAGAGGAGAGGAGTGTGCCGTGTGCGCCAGGGCAGCAGCAGCAGCAGCAGCAGCAGCAGCAGCAGCGAGCGGCGAGTGCTGCAGGAGAGGAGCGCGAGCGAGAGAGGGAGAGAGAGAGAGGAGCGCCGCGAGTGAGAGAGAGTTGGTGGGACAACCGAGAGATGGGGAGACCGGTGGCGTTGCGCGGGGTGCCGGCGGCACATGCGAGCCGGCAGTCGCTAGTGCGACATCACGCTCGCCGCCACGTGCTTTTTTGGCCCAACTACCTACCAGCTAACGCAGCCGAAGCCAACGATCAAATACTATATACTCAACATTGCAACACCTATACTTGCATTCTTGGCAGGACGGACAGCTCAGCTGTGCGACTCGTCGAGGTGCTGCTGCTGCTGCTTGCGGCTCGTTGCATTGTTGTTGACCGGTGGCCAGTGTTCGATCGACGTATCTAAGCCTGAATCGATTGGCGATCGCGGCTGAGGCAGTTTCTTTTTTTTTTTAGTGAATTGGATCTCCTATTTGTTTTCTATATATGCATCACCTAAATCTGTATTTGTGTAGTTTTGATCCACAGTGTGTTTAGTATATATATAGTGTCTAAGAAACATTTGTATAGTCGCGACTTTTTCTACCGTCAATTGGTGTGCAATATACCGTGTAGATATTGAAACTGATATATATATATATAGTCCTAAGTGTGCGTGCTACTTTTGCAAGTGAGAAGGAGCGAGAAAGCTATATACATAAGTTCGGAGTGCGACAAGTTCGAAAGGATAAACAGTGATAAAAGTCTCGTTAGTGTCAGACGCGGGCGAGGAATTCGATTGGCTCTCTCCGGTGTGCGCCACCTGCGCGGCCACAACTCACGATTCACCGATTTAGCCTTGGGATTATCGCGCGAATCGAGCAGAGAGAGAGAGAGAGAACTGGAGAGAAAGAGAGAGAGGATAGCACGTTTTTCACGTGAAAAAATTGCTGCCGGTGCGAGAGGTTTCTTCAGAGAGGAATCAGCAGTCTACGGGGGGCAGCACTCACACACACGCGTATAGAACTATCGCAACCTCGGCGACAGAAGCAATTTGCAGTTTGCCCGGACGCTGATGGAATGACACAATATGTCGCCTAAGTAAGTATAAATTTATGCGCTTGATGCGGTAAGATAATGAGAAGCGAGGGATGCGAATAAGAGAGAGAGAGAGAGAGAGAGAGAGAGAGAGAGAGTGAGGAAGTGAGTGCCTAAAGCGGAGTTTCTGTTTTCAAATTAAATTGGTTTATTGAGCAAACTGTTTGGCTGGTGATTATTTGCCTAGTATAGTCGTCTTCTGCCTCGAGTTTCAGTACTGGTTTGAGGCTATAGATGCACCAGTTTGTTTTTTGTTTACACACTCTGGAATGATTTGTTAAAATGAATTGTACAATTTAAATATATTTTAATTACTTGAAAAATTTCAACAGAAAGAACCGAATTTATCTTTATTAAACTTTATGTTTTTATTTCTGCATGTTTTAATCTTGAACATAACCTAAATTAAGTGTAAAACCATGCATAACGAATGCTATATTATTTACAAACTAAACTTTTTATTAGAAGGTAAATGTTCGCCTATCTCGCATTAATTACGCTGTCCCAATACTCGTATACTCTATATCTACCATGCTCTGTAATCACGTGACCAAACAAACTTCTTAGATCTCTCCAGAGCATTATTAAATCGTATACGAAACAATGAATATTCAACACCTTGTAAACAGAAGGAAAAACGTACGCGCGTGCGCTTATACACACCCAGTCACTCACACAGTCACACACACACACACATACACACACACACACACACACAGGTGCACTCATGCGCACGCACTGACAATACTACTACGATGGGATGTATATACCTCGTAGATGAAAATCCCGATTGTTTCGCTTCATTCTGCCGTTTCATATTCAAATTTTTAGAACAAAAAGATATTGGATATATCCGGTGTGGCGGCTCGATAATGGAGTAAGATATTGAATCTCTCTCCCAAGGATAAGCTATTCTCGACCAAACAGAAATTTCAAAAGCTCCACCATTCATAAAGATCCGAAAGACACAGCAGCTCCCACTTCGACATAAATCCATCTACGGTGATTATCCTGTCGTATACCCTGGCTAGTATCAATAGGCGCGGTAGGATCTCCTCCCACTCTCGAATTGATATTTATTGCGGCCACTCCGACTGAACGAAGTAAAGGGAGCTAAGGACATCGACCGCGGAAGCACGTGTCATTTATATATAAAAAAAAATAATAGAAACAGGCACCGAAGAGAGCTGCCCATTAGCCATAGGAGTTCGGCGCACACGAAACTTAAAAGAGTGGTTCGCTCTCGGTTCATTTGAACTCCGGGATGATTTATATACCTCGTGCGCTACTCGTCGCCGCGCCGCAGCTCAATGAAACTCGATATATACGTATAATACACGCACACACGGACACGCGCGTGTCTCCAACGCCGAGAGAACTGGTCTGTCCGTTGAATTTATATTCGCGTTGAGAGGGGGGGGGGGGGGGGGGGAGGTGGAAGGGGGTTATAACAGAGCGCATTATATTTTTAGGTCGCTGGCATCAAAAGTCTGCAGCGATGGACGAAGACGAGTCGCGACGACAGAGGCTGGAATAAATCTTCGTGTAAACATGTGTGTACACCGCTCGACGGTGGCGGTGGCGGCGGCGCGGGAAAAAAAAAAGAAAACGAGACGATGATGGGAGAGCTGCGCGCGCGGCTTTCTTCCGTGCGGCTCGCTTCAGCTGTTATAGAGGGACCGGCCTCTGGACTCGACGACATGGATATATTTTCATTGGCTCGACTCTTTGGTTTTTTTTTTGTACGGATAAACAAACATCTTTACCGAGATGAATAATGTATAGAGTTGTAATGTTGCGTATATAGTCGTAAGAAACTGCGCGGCGCTTTCTGGAAATCATTGATTCATGTATGATGCGGCCGATTTTCGGATATATGTTATTTCTATTCATGAAGCATTATGTGCAGGTATTGGATTATCATATACTTACTTCTCGATTAAACATGCGTACATTGGATATACCGTATATGTGTGTACCGGATTGTAAAGCTTACTTATAATCTATGGGTATTCGATATAAATAACAGAGTTTCATATGATGGTGATTGGAGTTGAACCACTTTATTTTGCACACATATTATCTATTTAATATAGCAAATGCATTTGCACTGTTACAGAGTAAGAACTCGGGATAGATATAATATAGCTTGATATTTATTTTGAAATGTATTTATTGGCAGCATACTTTTAAATGTGATTTGTTGATATTTAACAAACATCATTGTAGAAAATAGAGTTTATTAAGAGCTTATGCAAACGTGTCAGATTATAAAAAGTGAAATTTTATGCATGTCTCTATTTTTATAGCTATAATTTATATTTTGAATATACATAGTAAAAACTTACTTTCAAAGTCAAGGAGATTAGGTTTTTTCAATGTTTATTTTTTCTAATCAATATCTAAATTTACATGAAAGGTTGTGAAATTTCGATTGTTTTTTTATCGTGACTACAAAATACCTATCTGAAATTATTCGAATGCGGTTATGAAATTGTTTGCCGATAAAAAGAACATAAGGTAAAAATTAAAACACGTTCTTTTATAGATAATTTTTTTGGCAAGATTTTTTAGAACTCTAACATTTAGTTTCTATACTTTTCATGCATTAAAAAGGAGTATATGTTAAAACAGTTTCTACAATTACTTTTATTCGTGATTAGTTGCGTTAAACTAATATTAAATTTTAAATTAGCTGCGATATTCATTATTACTTCATAACATGATACATTAGATTAGTATATAAATTATTGATTTTTATGATATTAATAAATGATTCAAAAGTATTACAAAAGTAAGTTCAACACGTAATTACTGGGATGTCTTAAAATAAAAGCATGGGCAATCAATTTCATTTAAAATGTTACCAATACAACTAGAAATATATTACGCATAACTTAATTTACAATAACTTTTCCTCATTATTGTAACAGTGAGTCAGTCGTGTCACTTTGATATATAAATTATTCATAATCTGGTGTAATTATAAGAATAAAATCAACATAATTTTCAAAGTTACGCTTGGATACAAAATATTGTTAGCTTTCTACAGAAATTGTGCATAATAAATACTCATTTTTATAAATGTATAATACACATTTCAAACAATCGAGTATCAAATTCCAATTATGTATAAGAAAATAATGCATTTTCATAAAATTCTGCAATGTTTGTAAATATTATTAATTTAGTTGTACTTATGCATTTTGAGCAATAAATTTTTTTTTAACAGTGTTACTAAAACATAATTATTTTATTAATAAAATGCAATTAATACTGGAAACTCTTCGATATTGATTACAAAAAATTGAATTTAAAAATAAGTTGCGTTTCTAAATACCTTCGGGATTACTTTCTTTTTTTAATAAAAGCTTTCAATCTTTAACGGAAGGAAATGAATATTTTCCGCGATGTTTATTTCTATATCGGGTATACCGAAAAGCCGTCTGGAAAAATTTTTCACGACATTGAATGATTGGACGAGAGATTTCAATTTTCATGTTTTTATGTTCCATCAAATCTGTCAGCACAGTCTGGAAAACAAGTCAAAAATTAAAATGTCTGTTAAGGCTTTTTGAAAAAGTAGAAGGATCAAAAATAAGCCCCTCGAACTTTTGAATATCGAACAACGGCGCGACTCAACTTTGTTACAAAAAAATTTGAAGCGTGGGACATTTTTTATCGTCGACACATTAAATTAAAAAAAGATTCGCTAGTGCAACATTTAATTTATTTAAAATATTTTAATAGCCACGATAATGGCAAGACTTTGTGCAACACGCAAGTGGCAGACTGCAATTTCCGGGGCAAAACGATCGTCACAGAAGCAACATTTTCCGCGACGCGCCTCGCTTCGTCTCATCTTCATCGGCCAGAAATCGCGTGCACGCGAGCCATCGTCGAAATATCACCAAGCTCTCGACTCTCGGCGTCTAGGCTTTCCAGAGTACGACGCGTAAAACCATCGAAAATTGTCCGCTATACACACTGCGCGATTTATATATAGAGGTCTTCTGTATCGGTCGATTTAGCGATCTCGTGTAGACTGGCAGTTCAATCACCGGCTCGTACATGTGTGTCTGCGCGTATATACAAACACTCATCTATGTAACGGTCAAGGGTTCTTTAGATGTCATTTCATGCTCGCGGGGGCGGGGGGAAATGGTTTTGTCGTGCGATTTGAGGTCGGTTAATTGAAAAGCGTTATGCTCTATCGCCCGACGCTTAAACAATCATATACCAGCGGAGCGCGCGATGGAAAAGACTATATTGTTTCGGGATACACACACGCGCGCGCGCGTATGAGTGTGTGTTTGTTTTGGGAACCGAGAGAGGGAAAGAGAGAGAGAGAGAGAGTAAGGTGGGGGTAACGATACGCGAAATAAATTCATTGGGAATTTCAATGAAGCCGTTTGATTATGCCGCGCGCGCGGCGCACCGCGGCCCCGAGAGTTTCGTTGCGTAATTGATGTCGTTAAAGGAAAAAGAAGGGCTGGACCACTTTTTTCTCATTGCCTGCAGCTTTTCTTATTTGTGCGCGCAGACTCGTTTATTCTTGCGGGTTCAAAAAACCAATTTGTCTCGCGAGTCTTTTGACTAACTACAAGAGCAGCCGTGTACAACACGCACTGAGAGGCTTGAAGGTTCTCTAATAAAGTCATTAATGTCGCTCTGACTATTGTAATTATTTTTCAAGTTCAAATTGGTATTTACCGTGGCTTTCAATTCACGTAATTATAGGGTTGGCTGGGGAATATTTATTGGGACGCGAAATATATTTTAATTATTTGCCATCGTGACGTGACATATTTTAATTTATGTAGTATAATTTATCAAAAAACAAACAACACGATCGTCATCAATTATGATTTGTCATTCCTTAATTTGACCGACGTGTAAATTATTGAATTATTAATCGACACTTCTTTTTACAATGTAAAATTTTTTAATCCCACCAATAAAGTAAAGACCTTCATAGATATAAAAATTCCAAGCAAGATTAGTTCGAGCTTCATCCGCGGTATAAAATCGATCCCAATCAATGAAATATATTTTTACATTTGCCAAACTCCATTTGAACAAGACACTCCACCTATATAGATACAAGTACAAACTGCCACAATCCAAAATTATAAAGCCGATAACGGGCAGAGAACCCAAGCCGACAGCCGGCACTTACTCCCCGGAATCACCAGCAATAACATCCACCGCAACGTATAAATCCGAATTGTGCGCCACTGTACAAGCACTTGGGGGCCAAGCTCTCTCTCTCTCTCTCTATCTCTCTCTCTCTCACACACTCTCTCGCATACCTTGCACTCAGGCAACGCATCGAGGCCCTTCTGCCACGGCGCAACGACGAAAAAAAAAAGAAAAAACAAGTGCTACGTTATAAATTTTTCTCGGCATAAACTTTCCGTTCCGCCTACTCACACACACACACGCACACGCACACGCACACACACAACTGCACTACTTCTCTGTAAGAGTAGAGGTGGGTAGAAAGTATGATTTTTCGCGCGCGCATAGCTCGTCGAATTTATTGCGGCGGGAGGTTTATTTGGTGCACGTGGTCGCGTTAATCCGCACGCGCTCCACTATATTTACGACGCGCGCGAAACATTTGCGACACGTGCGCGCGCGCGCTTGCGGAACTCCTACGTATGTGCATCTGTGTGTGTGTGTGTGTGTGTGTGTGTGTGTGTGTGTGTGTGTGTG
>UELV01154052.1:0-22623 GCA_900490015.1 Megastigmus stigmatizans
CTCTCTCTCTCTCTCTCTCTCTCTCATGCAACGATTGTCTCGCTTCCTTTTGCTCCACACCCTCCTTCTCCTGCCTCCCCATCCTCCGGCCCAGCAATGCAAAGAACAATTTCGTCAAATGGAATGCCAAAGCAGCCGGGACTGATAAAAAATTAACCGACTGCCAGATTGCCGCCACCGAGCCCATAAAAAAAAAGAAGCAAGAGGGACACAGAAGTGAAAAACTAGGAAATTCGTACCGGGGCAAATTTTCGTCGGCACCTCGCCTCTATGTCGCCCAGACCATATACCCCCGGATACTTTGGGGGTGCTTAATGTAAGGGGACCGTATGTAGTATACGAAAAATGGGAAAATGAAGAAAAGGGGATATTTTCTGCCCGTGTGACTACCTCCGCATGCGATGAGCTCTGAGCCTGCCTTTTGACCTTATTTTTACTCTAGATCATGGAATTAGTTTTGTAAATTTCTAAAGAGGTTGGGGACCACTCGTAGATAACTGTTTTAGCGGCGATTAATTTGATATAAAGGGGGAATGCAACTTTAAATTTATAATTATAAAAACTGTTATTGCATATAATATGTGCACGGATCGATTTCAATGGGAAAGCAATTTCACAATCGCGAGAATATTAATAAAAAATAAGAAAGCTGTTATATATATATATATGCCATAACGAGCTCACGAGTGATTCCTTACAAGTTGGGCGAAAAATGGAAGTGACATAGTCCCGCGAGACGCCAAAGCACTGCCAGAAAAAAGCGGCCGATATAATATACGTTTCTCTCCTCCCCCCCCTTCTCTCTCTTACTCTTTTCCTTTTTCTCACTGTCCCCTGGGAATTTTTCTCGGGCTCATCGGTCGCGTCCAGCTGCTTGAGAATCGTGGGACGCGCAAACGGAGCGTCGAAGCTCGCGGACGTGCGTCGAACGCGAATGAAGCTGTCTGATATCATATATATATGTGTGTACGTGTGTCTTTTAGAAGGGCGATAGACGCTGCCTTTTTCGCTCCAGGGATGAAATCTGAGCTCGAATTAAACGAAATAATAAGCTTATATTTTTTTAAGATCTTTTTTCCTCACGGCGAGTGGGAATTTAGTCATGAACATATATTTTATTCTTTAAATATTTTACTGATATAATATTACTTTTCTTTTATATGAGACGGTGACGTTATGGTATGTGAAAAGTTGCCTGTGAAAATGACCGTTTCTTCAGATGTTTCTGTTTGTTAGCTGTAGAAAAATGAGGTAGATTTGGAGGATATAATGTTGGACAATATTGTGAGATAGAGCTGGGGATCCTGTAAGAATAAGTATTAATTACTTAACTAGTATTTTCCACCGTACGTCGATTGCCATTTTTCTTGATAAAAATACTTAGAAAAAATCCATTATAGATTAAAATAACACTCAACAGTTCCGAAATTTAAATAAATAAATTCCCGTTATACCAAGTTTCTATAGTCTCAGGTGAACAGATTTCGAACGAAGCCCGAAGTAGAAAATCGATTGCAGGGAAACTTGAAAACTAGTCGAGTCGTAAAGGTTACCCATGCGCCTACACATTCACACCTACAAGGATTTATATTTATTTACTTTTATACGTTTGATTTTCTGTTTTACAACCTTAGCCATATAAGTGTGCACATTGAACCTATAGAAGTGGGGGGCGTATACGAGACTGTCCCGCACGGGAAATTACAATTAGCACTACTTTTTACGCGAGTCCAAATTATGCATGTAAAAGTTCCGCGAAGTGATAACGATCGAGCGACTGAGAAATGACTCTGTTAATTGCGATACATCAATCATGGGAGCTTGCAGTGCGTGTAAGGTATTACAGTCGTTCTTTTTCTTTTTATTCATTCGATTTCTAGATTGCGCGATTTCGCGTATATATATATATAGAAAACTATTTCATTTGGTTAAGTGATGTGTGATTGTGCTAATAGTGGGTGAGCACTGTGGCAAATTAAAATTCTTTAGATGTATTTCCTCTTTTAGTATTATTCATTTTTATAAAAAAAGTTAGAGAATCTTCAACTGAAATAAGTGTTGGTTCGATTCCAATTAGCTTTTTCATAAAAGTACTATCGATTATCCAAAAAAAAAAACCGGGTCATAATAATACTGGCTGATAACCCTTCAGATTGCTCTTTTTACACATTCAGTCAGCGTGAAACGCATTAAAGTACAAAAAAAAGAAGTCGAGCGCAATTAAGTTAATGGCCGGCCGAGGCGGGGCTGCACACAATGTTTATTTATTATTAAAATTAATTCTCGACGTAAAATAATTGCTCGTAGCTAAATTTTTTATCCCGGCTGGCTCTATTCCACTCGAATAAAGTATAATGCATTTCTAGAAGATGAGCTCATATTTCAAGGGAATGTCCGAGATTAATAACTCGAAGGGAGATTTTTCGTGCTTTATACGCCACGGCGGTACTCGCTCGGGGAGCTGCCGAGTGAATTTACAAATGCAGGCCGCCAAGACAATCTCCTTTATGGGGGATACGCGGAAATATGTTGGCCTTTAATACTAAGTGGCAATTATTGTTAATTGTCCCTTTCATTCAAAGTGAGCTAAGTTTGCGTATCGAGCGTGTGGCTGTCATCTACTATTACTACAGGTAATAACACGGAGCGTTGTGGAAATTAAAATATCAACCGCTACTTATTCATTTTATCAGAAAGCCAATTTTATCGAATTTCCTTTGTAAGCTGGCATTAATTAAAACACATTTTTTTTCTTGTTAGCCAGATACTACCTAACCGCTTTTTCAAAATTTGACCTGATTTCGAAAACTCAATATACTCTTTTATTCAAAAGAATGGAAAAAAAAGCCAAGTGACTTTTCAAACATTTCACCCATCCAATTAAAAATTATCGGGAAATTCATATTTTGCCCTTATCAGTCGGCCGTAAAGAGTATTAAAATTTCGAAAATCGAAAGTATCGATTAAAAATTTCAAGTTATACCTATTCTCAATTCATTACCATTCATTATTACTATACACAAACCAGTCGCACTTTGAATTTCAATTTTCCAACAATTTTCAAATATATCCCTATATTACATACATATTCGACATAATAATAAAATAGGAGAAAAAAACGCAACAGTATAATTCTACGGATCCAACCGACCGCGTTTTCCTTTCAGCTACTCGCAAGAATTCTTGCACCGTCGCTCGGCCGCACTTATTACATCCCCGGCCTTGCACATTTAACGCTCCACAAAATTCTCATAACGCACGCGCTTATACGGAAAGCATATTCCCTCCTCCGAAGAGCGCATGTGTAAAGAAGCGATTTTCAATCTTGCGGCCATACGCACGTAGGCATTCCACACTTGGTCCCCTGATCATTTCGCATTTTCGAAGCACTCGCATACCAGCAGCAGCAGTAGTAGGAGCCACTGCCATAGAGGATGGCCTCTCGCGTAAATACCATCGATCCTTGCTTGCGGGGGTGTCCCGGGCTCGCGCGCGCCTACATTGTTCCGTTATACCCAGTCTCCTTGGTCATTAACTCTCATTCCCTTGCCGGCGTTTGCGCGCGTCAGGAGCCTTGAATAGAGAAATCCCCGGGTTTCCTCTTCAACCCACACCCGTCACGTTCTCGTCTCGCGGCTACGCGCGAGTCAATGGGAATGTGCAGGCCCCAAGCACCGAGATTGATTGATTGATTGATTAAAAGCGTTTATTTGTACTATGGACGTTTTCGGGCCGCCATTGATTGCTTTTTTCTACCGGGGGATGGAGATTAACGGATAATGTTTGCGCTCATCGGAAAGTAGAGGTCAATTGTATCACAAATCAGCTTATTCTGCTTTGCTCTCGCGCACTTACTGTTAATGTGTGAGACATTGACATGTTACTGCGGGTTGAATTAAAGATGTTGGCTCTGCTAGTCTGAATCGTGTATTTCCCATAGGATCGTTTACACACCTACTATACCATGAGTATATTATAAATGTAATTTCACACGGTGTTAAAAGCACGTACCGAATATTCGATTATACATTTTTCTCTTTGTACAATAATACGGACGTGTCGGAACACCAATTTTCCACGTTCCACCGCGTCTCTCTTTTTCCATAGCCTACGGTCAATAAAGCAAGACTTTGGCGTGACCATGGGATATCATCACACCACTCATGCCTGGAACTGCCCTTTCAGCGCGAGTTCTCCGCTTTCTCTGGCCTTCTCTCTCTCTCTCTCTCTCTCTCTCTCTCTCTCTCTCTCTCTTTTGTTGCCTGTATGCACCACCGGTGACTGCGTGTGTAAAAAGTGCGAGTCGATGCTGCGCGGAAACTGCTGTACAAAGGCTTGCACCTGCGATTAAAGGGGCGAGAAGGTGGGAGCGAGACGAAACAATGGAGGAGCGGGCGCGACGAATAATATTTTAAAAGGTCTAATAAAGAGTGAATGGATTTGCGCGCCAACGGATGCACGTGTACGGGCTTTTTGTTCTTGTTTTCACACGATCAATTTCGAGAGCGAGTTTCGTCCGAGAGATTTGTGAGGGTAGCCTTTTATATACGCTTTTTATCGAATTAGACTCTCTGCGAAAAATACAAAATAATAATTATTCATCGATACTGTTTAGAGAAAATGTTAAATGCGTCAACTGAGCGCAATAGATTTAAAAACAATGCAAGAATTGCTGAGGTATAGTACTATTACTGCAAGAATTGGAAAAGGGCACATTATTATCAGAACATGCATAATAATAAGTTTCGGGCAATATTTGATTTCATCGAAATTTCTTGTAATAGAAGCAACTTCGTTCTCAACGGCATCAGCACTTTTTTATTACAAGTACCTTTTATTACTTCTCAGCGGTACGAGAAATATTCTGCTGACATTGTCCAAAGCGAAACAATTTAAAAAAAGCGAAATATTATATTCTCATTCTATAGCCTCCGAAAGTACTTTATCCTAAATCCAAATCAATATCTAGTCTTTGATATAACCTAATCCATAACTTTCTATATATCATCACTATTCTGGGTGACTTTTAAAATACGTGGCTTGCATAGCAACGGCAGATTAGCGCTAAATATTCAGCGGAAAAACCCCGCATATAGTCATCAATGCGAGTAAAAAATTTCCCTCCCGCGGCGGAGCGCAAGAGAGATTTTTCTGCGCTCGTCGCGAAATAACATCTATAAAGATGTAAAACAGCGAGGCGAGGAGTGGGAAGGGGGAAGAGGGAGGACGGGGAAGGTGGGTAGGAGTGCTTGCGGGGCTTTTGCAGCGCCGCGAAAAATCGCAAATGCATTTTTAACGATAAGCCGGCCGACAAGGTAAAGTAAAGTTCGGAAGGTGTTGCTGAGGGTAACAAGCGCGGCCCGAGTGAAAGGGCTTTGCTTTTTCCTGCCTTACAAAAGGCGCCGGATTACGCGGGGCTTTGCCGTAGCGGATCAGCCCTCTAAAACTCCCCTTTGTTTCTCTCTCTCTCTCTCGCTCTTTCTCTCCCTTCCAATCCTCTCTCTCTCTCTCTCTCTCTCTCTCTCTCTGCCATTCCTCATCCTCCTCCTTTTCTATATAACTCTATACTCGCGGGTACACGCGCGTGTTCCTCAATTAGCGTGACTTTCGTCACTTGGCACTATTAACAGTTGACTTTCATCATCGTCTTGACGTGCGCCTCTGATGTACACCTTTCAAGTTCCCTTCGCGGAGTCGCGAGGAGGAGGGATGGTGAGTGAGGGGGTGGAAGGGGGAGGGAGGACGTGAAACTGGGGATTTTCGACGAAGTACTCCACTCGGCACTTTCTCAGATCAAAAAAGTTTTCCTTTTCAACTTTATCACTACGCGCTATCATCAATGTTCCGATGTTTAAACGCTGAGTTTCCCCTGTGGCCTATATAATTTAGATAAAGTAGCAATAGTTTATTTTTACATGTATAGCTATTGCGCATTCAAGCTGTCGATAATTAAATGCATTTCGTTCAGCGTTTTCGTTAATTAAAACTAAACCGTACACAGATGACAAGATGTTAACTCGATTAAACTTCCTACCATTGGCCTTATCCTTATACTCCAGTATATACCGCACCTGTCTGTTGGCTTCGTTACATAGGTGGTTGCGCCAAAATACAATCACCCTATAACGAAATTAACCAATGCTCGCCTTTGCGTATTTTTTTCACCCCCGGTTGGCGTCGCAAACACCTGCACAACGACGTCAAGTCCTGCACGCACGCAGAACGACACCTTTTAAATTTACGTTCGCAAAAAATCTGCCTCTCACGCGCTTCTGTGCCTCGAAACAAAGTGGCGCATACCTTTAAAATCAATTTTCCCATTCGACATGGCATGTGCCTGATCGCAAACGGACTCGACGCTGCAGGACCGGATGCTCTGCACAAAGAGCTGTTCTCTCGCTGCATATGTGCACATTCCTCGGCTGCTGCTGCTGCTGCCTTTTTTTCCCAGCATAATTCCGTCGAACGAACTATGCACGCGTCGTCCAGCGTCAAAGGCCTCGTGTCAGGGCGAAACTCGAAGGGTTCCCTGAAGAAGGGACACGCAGCACGAGCTGTTGAAGTTTCGCATGTATATATCGGGCAAAGGCTTTTTCGTGGAACCATCCGACGAAGATGCAACGCTGCTGCTGCTGCTGCCTCGTTCGCTCCTAAATGAAACTCGATTTTAATTAGCGCGACGCGTTACGCGCGCACGTTATACACACACGTACACACGTGCGAGGATGCGAGTTTGAGGCCCTTTCGCGTAAAGAGGAGGAGGTGGAGTAGGAGGGGGAGCTCTTCGATTAAATTATTAATTAACGCTCGCGCGCTGAAATACCACATCAGACGGTGCCGGTGTAGCGAGGGGGGTTAAGCGCGTGTACACGCGATTTATGGTCGGGTAGGACCGTGGAGTCGTCCTTCTCCTCGTCGTCGTCGTCGTCGTCGTCGTCGTCGTCGTCGTCGCCCCCGACGTAGTCATATCCGCTTATATGGTGGAGGCATTATTTCGCAAGCGCCCGCGAACGAGCGTACGATGCTTACCTGCGAAAAAGAGATTTTTTAGAGCTCGCATTGTGTGTGTGTATGCGAGCGCGTAACGACCTTTCTCGGAATGAAAATGTTCACGAAGCGTTTCGTGTTACTTGTTGCGCGATGATTATTTTTCCGAAAATTCAAATATCTTTTTTATCGGGTGGTAAAGTATCTTTTATGCACTGAAGCACCTGGATATTGAAATATTGTTGGAGTGATTCATTGAAACACTTTGTTATGACCTACATATCGTACAAAAAATTTATTACTGTCGTTACTGATAATCATATAAAAACTCTAGTAAATTGTTAGAACGCTAAATTAAAAATAAAAAAAGAAAGAAAAAATAGATCGTAATTGTTTTAAATAATATTAGTCGTATAACTAATATTAATACTAACTCTATACGCTATAACTTTAAGCTATTTTATACAGATTTTAAACAGTTTATTTAGTGTCTCTGAAAGCAGAGTTCAAAAATGACATGTATCGGTGCTCGTTAATAAATGACAACACTTAAGTACTTCGTTCTCGGTCCGCTCCGCTTCACTTTTCCTGCGCCTGCAGACCTGGCAACTGTACATACACGTCATCGTTCTATAGTCAAGAAGTATACAGGCACGTAGTGCAACCCAGTTAGGGCAGATTGAATCAAGTTTTGCATTATGGAATAATGGGGAAAAGCGGAAAATTAGTCGTATGGCATGCGCGCTAGAAAATCGAATAGTAAAACGGCGGCGATAAATTAATGAGTTCGGACACATTAAAACACAATAACCCAAGTGGTTATAGGTTTATTTTTGAAAAATTTTTCCTTGCTTCCACTAAATATAGAAATTATAGTGAGGGATAAAATGTATCATTAAAAAATGATTTATTTAAGTATTTAACTGTCATAAACTAATAATCAATAAAAGCTTATTTTATTAAACATTCGTTTAAATATTTCGAGATCTGTATTTTATTGATAAAATATTGAAAGAGATCACAACTGTATACGTCAAAGAATATAATTCAGTTAATCGAAAGCAATAAAAAGAAATTCGCTAACCAAAACATAAACAAAAGCTTTATTACAGCTATAAGTATTGTATTTGAATTCGGACTTGGACGCTTAATCACTAAAACGACGGGAAACGGTGGTATATAATAAGAAGAAAATTACAATGGCCACAAAATTTCCATCACCGCAAGCATCGCGCATTTTCGAGCTCAGCATATCCTCTCTCTCTCTTCTCCATCTCTGGCTCATCTTCCCTCGGGTAATTTCCTCCGCACGACAACGCGAATGCGTGCGCCACTTCCTCCGTATGTATATAAACGAGAGAGTGAGAGAGCGAGAGAGAGAGAGAGAGAGAGAGAGATATGCTGTAGCCGCATATACTCGGTATACGCACCCAAGCACCGGATAGCGCCGTATATATCCCACCTAATCTTCGTGTAAATGTGTAAAGCCCTGCGCACCGCCGCGCGTAGAAGATGCATCCCGTGCGGGCTCTTTGCTCCGCCCGAACTATATCGTCTCTCCGCGCGCAGTTTCGCGCGTAAACTTCGAGATCGCCCAACCGCCGTATATATATATACTTTCTCAATAATCTCGAGTTTTGTTACACACATATACGCGTGCGATACTTCAATCTTCGCTGCGGCTATGGATATACAAATTTCCATTTCCTACCCGGGACAAAAGAATCACGCGAGCGCGCTCTTACATCGCATTAATTCAATCACGATATACCGCATAGCTTTGACGGCAGCAGCCGAATTACGCGCAGGAAGAGAGAGAGAGAGAGAGAGAGAGAGAGAGAGAGAGAGAGAGAAAGGCAGGAATTTAATCAGTCGGTTCGGCATTAAAAGCCCACACCGCACCGACCTAGCCATACATCATCCGCACGCGTCTCCCACATATATACGAGCTGCTGTTCCGCACACACATACACATATACAGACATACGCGGACTTTTCACGAACGAAAGTCCCTCAGCTGCGGCACGCGGCGCGTACAGGTTCGGTTTATAGTTTCTACCGCGCTGCGCCTTTTCCGCATCGACTGCTGCTGCTGCGCGCGCGTTATATTCCTCCCCAGCCCGGTTTTCTCTCTCTCTCTCTCTCTCTCTCTCTCTCTCGCTCTCCTCCACCTCCTCGCCTGCACTCGCAGCGAGAGATGTCAGAGGGGTAGAGAGAGAGAGAGAGAGAGAGAGGACTGCAAGTGCCCCGCGGGTACTTCGACGAACCAATTAAGCCCGTTGGATTGTAAAGGCTGCTTTTAGATTTGACGGCGACGGCAGTGGTGGCAGCAGCGAGTGCGTTACGAGCTGCTCCCCGCTATAAGCGCCGGGCTAACACACTCCGCGAGAGCCGCTCTGTGCTATGTGCACATATATACATCGCTACGTCATACGAGAGAGAGAGAGAGAGAGAGAGAGAGAGAGAGAGAGAGAGCGGGAGCAGCAGCACGCACCCGCACCGCGTAATAGGTCAGTTTTATGGCGGCCTCGCACGGACGCGTCGACGTAAGCTTCCGAGAGAGAGAGAGAGAGAGAGAGAGTTGCACAGTTGCACACGAATCGCTCTTGGAATTGCCGCCTATATATGTATATGTGTGTGTGTTTGAAAAATCGAGGAGAGGGGCGAGGATATATCTTCCAGTCTCGCGATGATTCCGCACGACCCCTTTTTATTTTCTTTTTTACTTTTTACGTTTATCGCTGGGATTCTATGCCATACTTACCAATAAGCTAAGTACACTGCGGAGGAAAGATGTATACCTGCACTTTATCCACTTCTTCGTTTCTGGTCATGTTTCACTTCAAAAATTCGATTGAATAGCGAACAATTGATATGATGGGGTATTGATTTATAATTGTATAGAATATTGTATACTAGTAAGTCATGCACAATATTGGTGCTCAGGTGGCCAAAGCCGGTGCTTATTCACACCCTATACGTGCGGTGAAGTTTCGAGAATGATCGGGAGACGCATGGAAGCGCGAAGTGGAAGATTATCGCGCGAGACCGTTGTTGCAAGCGAGTATAATGATTCGAATTCGAATGGAAAGTCACTGAAAAAAATATGAGGGATAATTATAATAATACTGAATCGTATTCAAACTACTGCATTTAATATTCAGAAATCACTATAATTACTACAGTCTATTATTATTAGAGAATGAATTCTTTGTAACGCGCTCTTATAATTTTGTTAGCAGAAAATACTGAAATAAATAGTCATGGCCTGGAAATGTATTGTTAAGCACCAACTTAAACAACACTAACAATGTAAATTCACCGTATTTATTAGAATAAATGAAATTTCTTCAATACGATGACTCCATTGCAACTGCATCATTATTTTACCGTCTATTTTAATTCTGAGCTAAAAAAATTTATTGTTTAACTCTGATTTGCGTCTCAGCAGACGAAAGACTCTGGGCGACAGGAGATACACTTGGTATATTATGTAACAGGAAGGGAATGGAGGGAAAATGGTCTAACGGCAAGTAAAGTGGCGCGAGAGCGTCAGACAGACAACGCTAGACAAGGAAATCTGGAAGTGAGCAACAGCAGCAGCTCAGCTTGGAATGCCTCGACTATATAGGAGAAGAGAAGAGCGACAGAGAGAAAGAGAAGTGCGCAAACACCGGCCAAAACTTTGCCGCTTGATTAGACACTTATGACGTGGATCGCGCGAGTCCGCCTCGACTATATTATATAACCAAACGCCCCTCTCGCACTGACGTTAATTCGTCGGTGTTGCTACTGTTTAGCGAGGCTTCTGCTTCTACTGCTGCCACACCACGGGCAAACTTGCATCTCTGACCGTTGCCTTACGCTAATGAATTGCTTCAACAGCTTGGTCTTTCTTCAAAAATCTTATACCTTTTCGCGGGACTACCGCCTGTATATGCGAAGAACGATTCGTGGTCGGTGCCTGCCGCTGTATATATGTAATTGGGACACCAGCTGCTCGGTAATTTGCGACTTGCGTAATCGCTTTTGCACCTGCCATTTACTGTACATACCTATATAAAGTGATATATACACACGGCGACGGTGTAATTCTGCGGTGGCTCGAACCCTGATATTATTATACGCACAATAATAAAATGTACAAACTACATGTGCGTCAGTTATAATTAATATAAATAGCTAGTGGACTTATTCTGTTTTTATTTAGCCTTATTTATAAATAAACTAAATAACAAGATTCACGCCAAATTAATATCCATTCACAATATGGTATACGACATTTTGTTGCTGCTGATCTGTCCCTCCTCTGCACTGCATATACTGCGAGAGAGAGAGAGAGAAGTATAAACGTCTGAAATTCGTCGTAAAAATTGTATATCTTGAACCGCCTTCCGAAAACACCGAGACCACATAGGGTATTTGCCGAATATCTGAGGCAAGATAAATCCATCCACATACAACATGGATTCGCGCGAAACTATATTTTCGCTCCCCCTTTGCTCAGTACGCACACAGCCAACCCATCTCGTTCACGCGACTCGCGTATAATATTTTTTACTTTGCACCATATAGAGGGCCGCTTTACGCAGGCGCACTACGCGCTCAATAATTTAATTTTCGAGCGTGTCGCTGCCGCTACTGCTGCGCTCTAACGCACGAGAGGATTTTCGAGGCAATTTCCTTTGTTCGCGGGCGCGTCAAGCGCGTCGGTGGCCCGTCGTGCAATCTTCGGCTTTGCTACAAATCCCCTACTCCTATACCGATCAACGACTACGACGCATCTCCCTGCGCAACAGCAGCGGTACCGCCAACTCTTGCCGCCTACCCCTCTGACATACAAAATCCCATGTTTGTTTTTGGTTATTGGATGTTTGAGGCAGCAGCGCCCGCGTTAATGCCGGATGAGCGCGCGGAAAACTCGGCGTTTGTATCCTCACCGTCAACGCGCGGGGTTTGAGCGCAAGATGACACATTCTCGGTATGTGTGTGTGAGAGAGAGAGAGGCCACAAGCACTTTCTGCGCTCTTTACTCTGTCAACGAGGTTCTTCGATTGGGAGGATTGTTCGCCCTCGCGGGGACTGTACTCTGGTGATGAAATATTAATTGCGAAATCTGGGAAAATTTTGCGAGACGTACGAGCGAAATAATGCTTTTTCAAGTTTTCAATGATCTGAGACTTGATATATACTATAAGAAACTTTAATTTGAAAAATAAAAAGTATGCTCTTATACTTGCCAGGTCGCGGTGCTTCGTTTTTCCTTTTAGACATAATTCTTGATATATAATATTGCCTTTATCTCAGCAACATATTTCATCTTTAAATTATTAATAAACTTGAACAATGTTTATACTGAGTGGTAGTCTTAACAAAATATTACATGAAGCTAATTGAGTAATTAAACTTATATAATGTGATTCATGTTTATGTATTTTTTGTTTCAGGTAAGTTGCTATTAAAGCCCTGCGCCGTTTTCCTCGCGTATATAACGAGTAAGTAAAGCAGCCACTCTGAAACTATGGAATAAACATGCTTCTTTTTTTCCATATAAAGCTACTTTAATTACAATGATCCACTGAAAGCCGGGTAAAATGTGTATTGTATCGCGTCCTAATAATTTAACAACAGCCAGCCATTAAGCACCGCATGTAAAGTACGGTATTTTGATAAGCCGTTAAAAAAAAAAGTTTTTTCATCCCTTTCATAAAGAGGGGAAAAAACTGGTCCATTGAATAAACTCGTTCATTTTATGAAATAAATTCCCCCGTTATATCGAATTCCTTTCAACGTAGCAATCGAACTTTTTTAAATGCCTTGCAAAATTACTAAACGTGTATCCAGTTTAATTAAAATTCTAGTTGGGAACAAGTTTAACATCTATTTGCGACTACCTAATACGTGGACAAAAAAAACCGATGTGAGAGTGAAATATTTGTTTTAAAGAATTCGAATAATAATCTAGATTATATTATTCAATTACATTTGATCTTAAAACTGGAGCGTGGAATGTTAAATGATGAGTACAGTTACGTTTCTCCAAGTAAAATTAAAAGCGTTACTTTTATTTTTCATGAATTAAAAATAAAAGGCGCCGTTTTTTCACTTACGTTTTTGTTCGCGTTGGCCGCAAAAGAAGCAGCAGTTATAGTCTTGCTCTCTTTGTATTTTTTATCGGCGTATATTCTTAAGTCACCCTCGGGAAATGCCCCTTGGGCATCGGCCATGAAAACGCGAGAAAAAGGGCTTTCTATTATTTTTCTATTGCCTGCCTCATCAGACAAAGGTATAGCATATTTCACTGGTGTAATTGAATTTCTTGCCCTTTTCAAAATTATTTAAAAGCCACTTTCATCTAAATTAACTTTTGTTATGAATATTACGCTTTATATCCTGTGTCAACGTACATTGAAATGACTCTTTAGAACATTGTATTATTATTTCATCAATTCGTAGTACTAATTTTAAACAGCGACACCTGTGCAAAAGCAATTACGTTAAACGTGACATACTTATATACGAACGAACGTTGTCATATATCATACTTGCAATTGTTTGTTATTTTGTTTTACACAACAAAACAAAAAGTCTATCAAGTCAGTCGCTAATGAAATAGAAGCGACTGAATCAATAGGTACTGCTGTAATTTTTCTTCTTGATCTCTACTACAAAACAAATAAAAGCGACATAACCCCAAAAAAGCTTCTCGCGCACGTAGCGGGTGTTGATTCAAAAGCCATATAGGCGTCGCTCGTCGGACTTTTGCGATCGAGCTAATCCAATCGATGTCAAATAAAACGGGAAAGAAAGGAATCGACGAGCGGCGGCGGCGATACGAGCTCGCGAACAACTTATTTGGCGTGTGCAGACTATATTGGCATGGCACTGCCAGGAGAGCAAGTGCGCGCATGGCATGTATAGAAGCGGACACGTCACTTCGGGATGTGCTCGTCCATTCTAATAAGTTCATTGTCGTGACTGACAGCCGTTTCGGCTGGCATCGGGTGCTCTTTTTTTCTCGTTCCTCGAAGCCTCCCGCTCTATACTGCGGCGACGATATTTTTTTTTTACCGAATTTACACCGCACGGACTAGCTTCGCGGCTGGCCTTCGTGTCTAAAGCACGTCGGGACACACCGACTACTGAGACGGAATTAACGAAGACTGCGAGAGAGGCAGCAAATGGAAAATGAGAAAGCCGTCGATTATCGGCGTTATGTTTTTTTTTATAGTTTTTTTTTTTTCGTCAGTCCTGTAGGTTATGATATTCTACAGGGAGAGAAATGTGCCATGGAATAGCCCAATACTTATGGAGAGTATTACAATACTGTATACAGGTAATACGATCACTAGACTGTCAAAATGAACATTCTTAATTTATTTCTATGAAAGGTTACCCGAATTCTACCAAAACTAACTAGTCCCAACATAAAAATTACAATACTAGAATTGAAAAATTTCGTAAATATCGTGAAAAATTTCGAAGATTATAGTCGATCGCATCACAATTCCAGTAATGTAATATTTCTCATAAGTATATATCAGAACTATTTCGTACAATATTTCTAGACTAGATTTCATTTTGACTTTTGATCTTTTGGTTTGATTAAAAAAGTCGCTTTTAGCACGAGGTGGTGTAAAGGACACGCGGGGAATCGAAAGATCGAAGCGCGCGCGAAAAAAGGTGAAATAGTGTCTGGACTGACTCTATTTCGGTGGCAATTGAATCAGCGCGACACAAGTTCGTGTGGGCGGGATTCAAATATCGAATATCGATGTCGAACAGCGTCAATCATTTTGATTTTTCTCACCTACATATCGGCTTCTATTCCACGAAGTTGATGCAATACCAAATATTTATAGTTTTTTTTTTTAATAAGACAACCAATCTTTAATACATTGCTTTAATATTGATGACGATAAAGTATAGTTATCCCGTAAATGTCTCATGTCAACCAGTACATCAGTCCTCATTCAATCAATCTTTTTATAAAGCTTTATAGCTCATCGCGAAATCTACGCACTACTCGAGCTCTCTCACAGCCAGTGCAAAATCCCCATTTAGCATCGTGCCCAATCCGCATCGGAATCGCGCAATTAATTAAAAATTAATCGTCGCACCAATCAGACGCTGCATATATCGGACTCGCGATAACCAAAATATTTCACGCGATAACAACCCCCGTCCACGCTATTTAATTATATAATCTTCCCAATGTACATAAACTTAATATCGTTATATGTATCCTTCCGGTACCGCGCTCGGGATATTCTACATTTCCACTTTCGACCGCACGACCGATAAACAATGGCCAGCAGCAGCATTTGTTCGCCACCGAATAATTTAATTCGATTATATTCAAACTCGCGTATATAAGTAAAGCGAGCCGCGGAACTTTGGGATTAATTCGTAATCCGTCCCCGATTACCATCGGTTCGCCATCGCACCTCGGCCAAAGTAATAAAACTTGCAAAGCCAAAATTTCATCGAACCACCCCTGTATATAGGATGTGTTATATACCGATAGCCAGCCTTTTTACCGCGAGCGCACGGCCAGAGCGAGAGCCGCGGTTTAATTAAACTCGGTCCGAGACGCATATATACCAAACTGCTCGCACACGCGGCTCTTTCTACCCCGCGAGTTCTTGAACTATCTATACTCCCCTCGCGAACTGCACTTCCACGTTCGCTTCTCTCGATCCATTGTTTCCCAGTACCGAGACCACTGCTATTGCTGTTGCTGCTTCTCGCTGTGTGCAGTTCCTATGGCAGAGTGCAGGGGAGGAAGGGATAGATCGCATCTATACGCTTTTGCCTCTGTCGCGGCCGATGGAAGTCGATTTCCTGCACCGCGACTGCCTCTGTGTGTATACCATACTCTCGCTTTGCTTTTGCTTCAACTGGCCTGTGTATATACGTGTACTGCGCGCGTGTCCGTCTTTCTCCATTCATCATCTTCGTTAACAAATATTTCGCGAGATCTCATGATTTATGGTGGGCCGGGAGAAAACGAATCTTTCGTATATAGGGGGGATACCGCGGAAAAAGGAGAATTGGGAAGGAGGGTTTAACGAGTTTGGCTATGGGGAATCGATTGAAGGAAATAAGGCTTGAAAGATGGTTCCAAAGTTTATTTATTAATTGAGTAATCACTGTCGAACAGATCGATTTACCAGGCATCAGCGGTATTATTACACTGCTAAATTTATTATTTTGATTTGGACGATGCCAGGGGAAACTTATTAGATACGCAGCGCAGCTCATTTATTATTAGTTTTGATTAGTACTGGACGAAGCAAAAGTCACATGACAGCTTTAAATATTGTTCAATGCAATATAGATTGATTTTTGTGACATTTCGACATGTCTGTCGTGCTTCTCAAGCGCCATGAGTGCATTGCAAGAAGCATGAAACTCATTCTATAAGTGAGACAAAAACGCATTGATATCATTCGTGATATGTATAGTGGATTCTTTTGACTCTTCCATGATATTAATGTATTTAACATCCCTATTGCCGTGTTAGTTGTCGTCTGACCTATTTTCGTATTAACTTGGCGAATAAAAGTACAATGTTTCGTTCAAAAATAAAGAAAAAAATGACGTATAATGGCAAGCAATGTAATATATGATCAGCAATAAGTATTTCCATTACCAATTGTCACAAAAAGTTAACGATATAGATGCATTCTTTAATATCTTAATAAAAAGTAGTAGTTGTATTAATATTCCGTTGTGAAAAAAAACGGCATCAAGTGCCTCAAATTCGTTCAAATTCCTCCTCATCCCGTACAATTATCTCTCTCTTCATCGTTATTACACGCTATTACGGAACGTCTCTCGTCGCTTGTCTATAGGCAATCGTCCCCTCAGATTTGTCAAGAAAAAAATCATCGTCGCAGCTGCAGTGCCTCTCCTCGCACAGAGTACATTCACGGAACGTTCCGTCCCCATGACACGAGTCGCGGCTGCATCGATAACTTCCGTTCTCGTTTCTCGTCGCTTCTGTCGCGCCTCCGCCTCCTTATTTCGTCGCGCGTCGTCCCATTTTCTCTCTCTCGCGCAATGGACTCATTAGATATATATAATACAACGAGAGAACGACAAAACACCGTCTCTCGACAACTATATTATATACATATAAACGCGCGAAACGCATTCAGACCTTAGCGAGACTATGGGTTGTTTAGTGCCGCGTAGCCCTCTCGTAGTGGACAATGTTACCCATAACAAGCTTCTCTCGCGCACTCGTTTCCTTCATTCCGCTATGGTTAATAAGCGTTTATGGTTATAGCGGCTGTGCGCTATGGTTGTAGAGTTGAAGAAGCTCGAGAAAGTAATTAGAACACCAAGATTTCACGTACTGGCGCTGTTTATAGTGACTATATGAGCTTTGTATTTTGGATCGTTCCAATTACTCGTTGGAAGTATACTATTGGATTTCTTGGGAGTTTGGGCAACTTGTTTGAGTCCAAATTCCACGGTTATGTCGATGACTTTTAAATTTTTACTTTTACATTGCACTTTTTCTAATTACAATGGTTAATTTTTGAAAGTAATAATTGGAAAATTTCGCTTGTTATTTATGATTTATCATGTATACGGCTGCGCGAATTATTTTATCCAACGATTTATTGATTTCTAAAATTGGAGCGAATTCAGTTTAAGCGCATCGGCGCTGCAAAGTCTTTTCTAAGAATTCAATTGCAACAATATAAATGTATTGCACTCCATCCGATTACTCGGCGATCGGGGCAGTCAGGTATGATGGCCTGAACTTTTGTAATTTTCGTATTATATGGAGATCTCAATGCGACTGCAGGGTATAGTGTAACAAATTGGAAAGGAAATGTTATGACTGTTAATCCCGACGAGAGGGAAAGAAAGAGAGAGAAAGAAAGCTTGGATCTTATTGACCCTTTTGATACCTGCTTTCAAAGGTAAATGCTATCAATGGAAATGACGATACTGCATCTGCAGGAATTTCGAGTTTACGAGCAATTATTGGAAATATTGCTGAATTATTTATATATTGTGCTCTGAAGTAGCAAAGTTATTGCATCTTTTTATAATACGATAATAGATATACTTGAGAAAGGGCAGAAATATAATTTTGAACTTAAAGAATTTCAATGACATCGTTAACGTAAAGCATTCATACGAATAATTATAATAAAATACCATGCTTATTGTTTGAAAAGCACAGAATTTTATTTATTTTCTTCAAAGCAGAATTATCATCTAAATGCATATTCATGAAAAGTACATAAAAATGATTTACACGAAATTTGAATCCTGTATATAATTTCAAAACGGTACTGAAACTAATACTATCGTGCAGAATGGTAATATTAATAGTTCACACGAGGGACTTTAACGCTCGGACAATTTCACAATCGGGCGTAACTTTTGAGTGTGCATCTCTACGATGATTCGATTGAATTGCACGGTGGAAATCAGTTTCGGACATTCGAGTCGCATCGGTTCGCGATTCGCTCATTCAAACAAAATTAGCGCACCCAGCATATGTATATAACGAACAGCGGTAAGCACATACACATGCAAACACACGCGCGCGCGTATATATACATGTAACTTAACGCATGCGCAAATTCGGTGTGTCGTGTACATTCGGAGGGACGATTTCGCGGGTTGCGCACATCCGGTTATGCATATATAGGCGGAAGAAATGATACGCGCGTGGCAAAGTTGCGATCGCCGCTAGGATATATTTCTGAAAGGGGTCAAACCAGTAAGTAGCACCAGCAGCAGCAACAACTAAACTAATATCGACGATGAAAGGATGCGTTATCGCAGAAAAGTCCGAGCATGATATTAATTAGTTTGCTCGCGTCGGAAAAGTCGACGAATTGAAGGTAATGATTTTTTGAACTGTACAGTGCATTTCAATTATAGCTGAAGCTCTGCGGAAATGGGACGAAGAGGAGCATGAAATTAATACGATGGAGATGCTATGGTACTTATAATTAATTTACAAGGTGTGCGAGTTCGATGCATCGATCAATATACTGCATCAATTAAATTATGAAGTTTCAATTAGTACACTTGAAAAAAAAAGTGCTATAGAAGCCCCGCAATAAACAGTTAACCACCGTGCGGCGATGAGAATCCTTATGTCTAAAAGCGTTTCGATCTCGTAAAGTCGCTCTCCAATAGACCATTTCACGGCAGAAACGGGTCCTAAAAATAACGAAACTTAAATTAACATGATAAAAAAGAAAAGGTACAAAGATCTAAGGAGTATCGATAAGAAAAATCTTAGAGCTGTCCTTCATAAATAAAAGAAAGTTTTTTCTTTTATACGCGCTCCTCCATAGGTAACTGAATAAAACGCGCTCTTAAAAGAAGCTGCAGTAACGAAAGACCGCGCGAGCAGAGGGACAATAAAGGCGCACGGCGAACCGAAAAAAGAGGCTCTCTCTCTCTCTCGTCAACGTTAAAACTTACGAGCTATACTACATGCCACACAGATCTCGTCGACATACTAGCGCGCGCCGCGCATTCCTCGTTCACCCCGCGACCCGCTGTTTTAAGAGCTCGCCGCAATCAAGCCGCTTTTAAAGGCATTAGCTACGCGAATCTCGAGGACTCGTATAATCCATGCGCCGCAGCCGTTGAAACGAAAAAAAAAGAAAAACAGCGCACGACCGCGAGAGAAAAATATATGCGCGTCCCAGCCGTCGAACACAAAAGTCTGCGCCGTCGGTCTCTCTCTCTCTCTCTCTATCTCTCTCTATCCCTTGTTTTAAGCGCGGAATGCGCGAGAGCGTATATATAAAAACAGTATAAAAAAGAGGGTAGGGGAGGGGGCGGGGAGACTATAGCTCGTAGAAATCGCTTGCATCGTAACTCGCGACGGCGCGGCGGCGATTAAAAAGGCGCGAGATGCTGGCGTTTGCGGTGAATAAGGGGTAGCGCAGCGCGTGGAACAAGAAAAATGTGTATACGGGAGGAGGGAACGGGGAAATTGAAATTTTCCCGGGGAGCGACGATGGCGAAATGGGCAAATGCAAATTGATAACGGATCGTCGACGTCGTCGTAGCAGCGCTTCACACGAGATCCTTTACGACGATTCGCGCGATGTGTGGAAGGGGTCGCGGATATTTTTATGGGGTTCGGTATTTTTTCGCGCCTCTTCCATTTATGTATGTATACATATATATATATATATATATACAGCAACAACGCATCGACACTTGCCTCTCTTTTGTTCAATTTCTGTAATCGGGGATGCGTATCTTTTTATGTCGGCGCACTCGCACGCGCGGCTCCTTTTTTGCCGCAGCTGCAGAGCTTTTCGCGCTTATGGGGCCTGTGATGCCCGGGATTCCATTGGTCGCGAATAATCGAATTCGTGTATAAATCGCTATTGATAGAATGCCGCATTATTATTTCGCGGTTTTACTTTTATTTGCACAGGCTGTGATACGTTTTTCGAATGATTAAACGAAAATGGCACCATATTTATTGTTGTTGCGAGCAAATAAGTATGAAAATTTTACTTCAGTGGAAAGAATAGTAATATTATAACTATTTAAGTAAATACAACGAGGGATGTAGTTAGTAGAAAATAGTGTTATACTGAAATAATTTCAATTATTTATTTTATATTATTAAGTAATTATTGAGTATTGTATTTTCGTAAAGTATGAACTCGTCAATAATTGTGCTTGTTATTGCTTCTACAAGTATTTTATAATAATTTTCAGAACTTGAACTAAACTTTAAACTAATATAGCAGTTTCATTTTATCGTGGTAAAGAAAAAGAAAATAAAATAATCGGAGATGTTCAACTTCTTAACTACATTATATGCAATTATATATTTTTTTTTATTATAAATTCAAATGATAAGTTTCCTTAACGCTGAACGAATAAAATTTATGACAACTTTTAGGTCGTATAAATTAAAAGTTAAATAAAAGTAGCTATATATATACTCCGTAAAGTCTAAATTTATTTCTTAAATCCTTGCAATATAATTTTTTTACACATTATACATTTTGCGTCAATATACTTCAAACTTGTTTCTGGTAATTTTGTTATAATGGTTAACATCTAAATCTTTTCCCTATCCATGGTTATGTAACCAATATAAGTATACCATTTCATAGAATAATATTATAGTACCAATTATCAATATGATAATTATATTTCTATAAACAATACAATTGATTTAAAAAAAGAAGAAAATGTCCAATTATCTTTATTTAAATACACTCAGTCTGAGTTTCTTTGGTTACACACGCATTAGAATTCATAGAAATGAAATCTTTTTTAATCTTCTGCACGGCGCCTCCCTTTAAAAGCACCTCGCAAAACAATCGCGACGATTATCCTTGAGCGTCAATTTGGCGGCTGGTGGAGGCGTGCATAACTGCTACGACGCAGATTGTCGAAAAGGGGTTCGAGGCGCGAGATAACATTTTGGCTCCTCGCCACGGAGACAAACAAATGGTTTTAAATGTATATGTAGATACTGTGGAGTCGGTTTATGCTCTCGGTTATCTTTTACTCTTTATTTTACTTTACCACTTTAATAAGAGAAAATTAGATTTGATACGTAAAAGAATTTTTTTTCTTACAATACAGACAATGGTTGTTTGATATTATTATATTTTGTAGAGTAAATTTTGTTATATAATATCCGTAAAATACATAAAACATTCCATTTATTAAAATAATTTTGAAATTACAGTGTGTCTTCATGAAATACTTGTGTATTTAATAAATAAACTTTAATTATATGTTTATACATAATTTATCGATAATTCACCGATAAAATTATATTATATTATAAAGTTTTAAAAATGTATTTGTTTAAACTAAAATTGCTAAATTTGTAAAAATACGATATTTTTTTGGTTATCTGTACCTTTATTGAATGTCTAAAATATAGGTCAATAATTTAAAAGGCACAATGTAAAAATAGTTCAGCATTAACATTGCAGTGTATGTTACCAAATACTCCACAAAAATATTTAATCTATTTCGAGCACCAAACGTTGAACCATATTAAAAATATCTTCAACGCAGAGTTTTTAAATACTCGCGTTCATTTAAAATATTGCTTAGTTGTTATTCATATTATAAATATGCAAAAAAATTATTGACTTAGTTGCTTGGTTCGATTACAGTGTCTTAATTTACGTATTTTTAATTTTTTTTTAAAGGAATAATTTCAAAAGTTATAAACGCAGGGGGGGGGGGGGAGTTAGTACTACCATTGCCACTGAACTGTTTTACCGACTGGAACCTGCATAATTAGTTATAACTACAAGTACAGGTGCACTTCGCCTATGAATTATCCATCATCTGGAAAAGTTTCAAGTGAATATTTTAATGATACTTTTAAAAACTCTTGTTCCGAAAAAATTCGCTCATTTCGAAACAAGAATTTTTGAACGTATTATTGAAATATTTACTTGAAACTTTACCAGACATAAATCATAGACGAAGTATACCTGTATTTGAAATTGTTAAAATTTAAAGTATTATTTTAATCAATACTCCTAATTCCTTACTTTTCGGTCGGTAAAATGTAGGGCGAGAAATTAAAAATTTTTATTAACTTTAGCACCCATGTATATTTTCACATATATATATATATATATG
>UELV01154054.1:0-18588 GCA_900490015.1 Megastigmus stigmatizans
GGTTAAATTTGATAATTCTAGAAAATAAGAATTCTCCGCGCTTCATTAAATAGAAAAACATATATAGTATATTGAATTCAAAATTTATTTTAGTTTTTAAAAACATTCTTCTGGTATAGTAATAATTAAGAGTAAATAAATTAAAAATTGCTATACTGGTATAGTAATTATTAAAATAATATTTTCTAGAACTTAGCATACTTCAATTTTACTATACTGTCTACTAAACATTAGTAAACAGCGACTCTGTCTCACCATTGCTGAATATTATAGTAATTTTTCATGAAGTTTCTCGCAATTTTTAGTGAACTATTTTTCTCCGTGTAGAATTGTAAAAAGAATGATAAAGAATTACTACTGCATTTAGGAAATCGGTATACTCAAAATAATAGGTAACTTCTAGTACTTTTCAGCAGTATAGGAACATTTCTGCCTGTGATGTGTATATATGCGCGCTTAGAATCAAATAATTGAAACCAGAAGTAGTGTTAGCGAGGTATTTCCGTTAGTGAGTAAGTATACATAAAGGGAGAGAGAGAGAGAGAGAGAGAGAGAGAGAGTAGCTCGAGGAGGTCGCATACATATATGCAGTGAATTATTATTAAAAACGTCCGATCACTCTCGGGTATAGATATATATAAATACAAATACTATATCTGCGACTAGGAGACGAAGGGAAAATATAAAAGGTGATGCGCCAGCCGCGGCGTTTAAGGATCGACAGACGTTATATGGTGTCCTCGTATATTACAGCCAGCTTTTGAATATTTCGCTTTCCCACTGGGGATATCACTTTATATTCAGTACAGCCAGGCTGAAGCTGTTTTCCTCTTCTCTGCTCTTTTTTTTTGTCTTTCTAAAGTGATAAAACTGTTGTTCTCTTTTCTTTCTCTTGTTTTTTATTTCCTACTCTTAACAAAGAACTCTCGAACGACTCTCTCGAGCGTCTCTTCTTCTTCTTCTCCTTTTTTTTTAAACGCAATATTATTAACGCGCATTCGCCATTTGAATTTTCAGGATTATTAATTTTAATGACGAATATACGTTGTTATTGTGTGCGGAACACGCGTCAATTTTGATACTGCTTTAATTATTATTAAATTAATCTGGATAAATACGCCGAGGCGATAATTTCGCTCCGTCTAATAACATTATTTACATATCGAAGCAATAACAGGTGTTTGAGTCAGCTCAGTCGGCACGGATTTTTCACGAACGGCCAAGCTTTTTGCCCCATAAGTTTCGCCAGTTTTTATAGTAGGATTTGTGGTACGTACATACTAAGTGTGTGTGTGCTTATAAGTGTAGGTTAACTGTGGAAAGCTTCGGTAATTATTCATCGCTTTCCTTTATACGCCCACCTACCCCTTAAGTATGTCTACTCTGCTCGCAACTGTATTTGTCTTTTACGCGCTCGCACGTGTATTTTCCAATTAAAAAACTGTAGGGTCCTCGCGAGCCTCGGTATAGGTGCGCAAAAAGTAAATCCTCGCATTATATCGTGTTTTTCGTACAAAGCAGACCGAAGAAAAATGCTCGCGTTTAAGAACCGTAACGGAGCAGAAAAAAAGGGAGATAGCTTTCAAAGTCGAAATTGAATTTGAAAAGAAAAAGAAAACAAAATTACGGAACTTTGGAGAGGGAAGAGAATTCAAGTATGGTTAGAGGTATATCGTATCGGAGAGGTGCGATACTTGATGTAAGAGCGGCGCCGAGTGCTCGAGGGCTGCTGCTCCACTTGCGACTTTTTCCAAAGAATATTTTCAATTTCTGAGCGAAGGTTTCCCCGTGCAGGGATGCATAACTTCGACTTTAAACGCGAGTTCGCACTGTGATAGTTATAAAGTTTTTGACCGAGATTCGCGGGACAAATTTTCACCTTATTTTCCTTTGACTTTTGCGAATATTTAAAAGGATTTTTTAGGTGCTAACGTCGGTGGTGTCTCGTCTGGACTTTTCGGGGTTTTTTTTTTATAGTATGGGAAAAGTGTGTATATTCATAAATACAGATTCACTTTCGTCGACGATTCGAAACTTTTATACTTTTACACAAATGCGCTGCGTTTAAAAGTAAAGCTTATTTATTTAAATAATCTTTTGATTCGGTTCGAAATCGTACCTACTCTTGTAAAACCAACAGACACCACTTTTAACAGTTAATTCAAAACTCTAGTTCGCAATGTTTATATCTTCAATTTTTACTCGCTTTCAGGAAACGAAGAAAATATCACCGCTAATGATATTACCGAAATAAATCATGATTTAGGTGTTTACGCTTTATACGTCCAATAACTACGGTATACTTAAATGACTGAAAAACTTGCATCCCAGATTTACGTGGGTTAACCGATGATCCTTAATTAGACGGCAGCAATCTTTGATGACAAGTTCCATAAACTTTACGAGGCGCGTTAAATATTAAACTTTCATCATCGTAAGCCCAAGATTTCAAGTTCCTTAAACATTTACATCTCCATTAATTTTCAGCATTTGCCAGTTTGTTAAGTTTATGACGAACTTGGAGCGTCGAGTAGTATAAAACCGGCCTTTCGATTTTCGACTTGGATAAAGTAGCTGGTCATAAATGTAGCGTCTGCAAACTTAAACGTATAATTTATTTATATATACTAATCATTACGCTCATGATATGAAATACGGTGAATTTTCAAAATATGCATATCGTGTAAAAATTTCTGTACTGGTTACGTCATACCTTATTCAAAAGAAATCTATCAAATTCGCATAGCCCTTTCCTCGAAAGCAACTTTTCTTGTCGCAAAAGGGTAGAAAGGACGAAATTGCATATTGTCCGTTGCAAAGAAATAAAATCCCATGTATGCGCAAAGAATTCAGTATAGGCAATGATTCCCGATCAAACGAATTCGTCCAAAAAAGCTTCTCCGAATCAATCCTTACAATTTGCAACAGCAATTCAACACATATATCCTCTCCCGAGAAAAGAAAACGCAAATCCTCCGATCGCAATAAGGTTCCAGATCACGAGCGATTCCTGGAAGTCGAGAGCGCCGCAGTGATAAGCACACCGAACTGTATATATATCCGTAATCCGAGTACATCCGATGCGCCGCGAGTATACAATATCATCCGCCGTGAAAAGGAAGCAGGAGGAATTATCCAGCACAGGAGTATAAAACGAAGTAAATTTCCCGCCTCCACTTTGCTAATTTACATCGTTGGGCGCCATAATTAATTGAATTTCTCGCGTGCGCGCGAGTGCGGAGCAAAGAAAAAGAGAGAGAGAGAGAGAGAGAGAGAGAGAGAGGCATCTCAAGGCCGGGGTGAGAAAATCATGTTTCGCGCGGAAATAAGCGTATAACCGCTTCTCCGATATCTCCCTTCATTTCCGGTATATATCGGCTGCGAAATCATCTCTCTCGAACGTTTCGATTTTCTGCACGTCTATAATATACACATCACGCACCGAATGTAATAAGTGAACGATATAGCCTTTATATTAATTATTGTTAGCGAGTCGTGTTCTCTGGTGTATTTTTAAGCGCCGGCCAACGCATTACGACGCTCTTCCCTTGCGGTACAAACACGTGGGCGTTTGCTCCAGATATATATATATATATATATATATATATGCATATATATAGCAGGGGTTGGTATAATATAATGAAGCGTCGCCTGCATAGTCCCGGTTGTATCATTGGCTCGTTTACGATAGGTAACGAGGGGATTATTTAGAAGGGCGGTTCTGTAGATGTGTTTCCTTTTTTCTCCAGATAGAGAGAGAGAGAGAGAGAGAGAAAGAGTTGGGAATTCTTTGACGGTCAGGAGAGAGATTCTGATTGCGTTGCGGACGCTTTCGTCGCTCTCACGTCGAGTATTGATTCAGACCGGAGGCTGGATATTCGTTTTTTTTTCTTTATTTAGGGGATTTGCGCTTCTCCGGGATGAGGAGCTTTAAGCTACTAGTTTATTCACTCGTTTGTGCTCCTTCGCTCCATTAGCAGCTTTTGACATTTTGCATAGAAACGCTCGTTACTATTCGATGAAAGACGTAGTAGGATAAAAGTGAATTGGCCATAGGATTAAGTAAGTTCAAAACAAGCGTAAATTATTAATGATGCACGGATTTTCCAGAAATTCACCGGAACTTTGGGGTAATCATTATTATCGTTTTGTTCCGCGCGCATAAACTGAAATTGTTTCTCCCCCGGTTCACCCTAATAATCATAAATTTCCTTTGTAGCCGCTATTTGCCTTTCGTGCAAAAAGGAAAAACAAAACAAAGAAGGCCCTGTTTAAATCCACTTAAACACCCGTTTAAATTTATATGAGTAAAATAGAGCGCCGAATATAAAAGGGAAGTGGGTGCATCGTGCACTGAACTATCTTTGGAGTAAGAAATTAAACACGGAGATGGGATTTTTTTTCGTTTTATTGGGAATATAAACCGAGCTTCCCTTGAATTTAACGCGACGCCATGAATCAAATGGCAATATATATATATATATATATTTTTTTTTTCTCGTTAAAACGTAATTAATTCAATATCACGAAATGTCAAGCTCGGATAATTTATATAAGTAGTTGATCGGTATAGAAATGTTGGAGATTGATTGAATCATTTTCTGATTGGAGAATTTACTCATTCGCTCAAGTAGATTCCAGTTTAATTAGAAAATAACACTGATAATTGATGTAAATGAAGACAATGGTATTTTGTCGATACATGCTCACACTCGATTGTTCTGGAATGTGATACAAATGCTCAATCAGGCACTCGCTTTTAAATGACTGTGAATGTCGTTATCTTTGTATAAGTAATTGATGAAATACGCATTGATTTCTATTATACAATGAAAAGTATTGCATGATAAAGGAAATAAGATCAATGTCCCTTACAAGTTTTTCTCTGGAATTTAGAATTTTCAACTCAAACATATATTGAATTGTTTTTACCATGCGATTAACATTTTGCTATTGACAGAATGAAAATATCTATTGTTGAATATTAATTTATAATAAATGAAAATTTAACTTAAAACGTTTACTTTACCCAATATACGGAGTAAATAAATAAACAATGGATTTTCCTTAAAGGAGGACCCCAATTTGCACTATCATTTAGAGTATGAAAAGCTTAATTTAAAAAAAAATTTCATCCCCTTACTCGATGGGAACTGTTTCAAAATGGCCGAGATGATTGTTTCGTATGCTTATTAGATCTAAGTAGAAGCAGACGATTATACAAAGACTCGATATTCAATAAATTTTGTATCAACTTTCCCGTTATGTAAGTGAGTTAAAATTTGTTTTACATTTTTTATACTCTAAATGGTGATGTAGATTTTATTTAATTTCGACCTCGTTGAGGAACTCCTTTCAAATATTAAACTATTTTTATCGTAATAATAAATGTAGATTGGCCATCTCTTTGATAAAATAACACGAAACAAGCGTAGTTTCTTTTACAATATATTATTCAAATAATATTCATATATAGTTGCGTTGTGTAGAAGCTGGAAAAGAAGATTAGGTAGCTAGTGTAACTTCATTTGTTTTTCAACTGAAAATCAACGCAATTTTTATCCTTTGTACAGTTTACTTCAAAAACATGCATATATGCACGCAACTTAATTTGCATAATAATTTTTTAATTATACTTTCTTCGCGTGAAAATAACATTTGCCACAAACTAGTTATCGATCCTTCGAAAAAGATTTGTACCTAAACATATTTGTTGATATTTAATAGTCGAAAATTTAATGGCATAAAAACTGTTGGTACATATGCAAAACTTTACAAAACTTATTTACCTATTTATTTATTTATTAATGAATATACGGGCATAAGCCCTTTACGAATATATAACAAAAAATGGTAACGTTTCGTGAGCGCGCAATATACACCTGTAGTATAGGTGCAATATATATATACATTTATTATGCAAGCTCCTTTTTATGCTCCACATTGAATTTTCCAGGAAGTAATTCACTTTAACCCGGTCTCTCCCCTGTTAAAACATAAAAATCCCAACGCTAAAAACCCATGTAGTAAATTTTTCCGCATCCCTAAGCAACATTTTCCACGATGAACGACGAAAATTCTCAGCGTCCGCACACATTCGCGGAAATTCGATTTGCTCCGTTATAGCACACACACACATATCGTCACACCTTTCCCCTCGGAACGAAATTTCCGTGGTCCACACGGGCCGCGTGCAATAATAACACACCCGCGTGTCCGAGGCTTAATTATTTCTTTATCGGCGCGGCTATAAGAGTTGGCGGGGGGTTGAAACGGTTATCGCGAGCGGCTGCATGCGCCGCAGCTGGTTAATGTATATCGATTATTATACGTGCCAATTACGACTCTAACGCGCTCAGCCCCCGTTTCCTCTATACGTATACATATGTATAGACGCACAGGCACGTGCCTCGACTTTGTTCCTTTTTTTTCGTCTAGGATGTCGATACATCTATTTATCTCTCTTTATCTCTGGTTTTCGCAAGGGTCTTTTTTAATGATTCGGTCGAGAGTTGTTGAGAGAGTGATTGACGCGGCGATTCAACGTAACGAAGGACTTTAGCGTCAAAGTTTGGGATTATAATCGAGTTAAAATAGCCGTACATTGAGAGCGTCTATAATTCCTTTGAGATGCTTGTACGAGAAGCAGCGAGAATTCGATTAAAGCCAAATGCGTCGAGATTGCGTTATTGAATCCTGCGCGCGATATTCGCGGGATTTCGCTTTAATTATTTACGATACGACGAGTTGGTAGCTGTGGTTGAAACGCAGTGCGCGAAAGCTGTTTATTCATTAAACTTTCAAAGGTTAGCTCTTTCTTCCAGGTATTTCATGCCAGTCGGTGTAGAGATTCAGTGAAAAGGAGAATGCAAACGAAGTCGTGGTATAAGCAGAGGAACGCAGGGGAATGCATATTATAACCGGTGTTTTTTTCCTTAGAACTTGTCAGAATACGAAAGTTAAAAAGAAAATCAACCTGGGAAAGTTTGGGGATGATTGAAAAGAATAAGGATGAACTTTACTGCAGTAAGTGGAAAAATCAAGATTTCATGCTACATTTCAATTCTATACTAGAAGTGAAATGTGCAAATAATTACTTTATACAACTCTAACCTAAAAATCGCAACTTTGACATGATTTTTAGTCTCTCATGGTATAAAATATTGTTCGACACTGGTGAGTAAGTTGATTTTTAGCGCATGAGACTTTTCGGACCCGAGCGGAGCGAGCCTAAAAATCATGTCAAAGTTCCGATTTTTAGGTTAGAGTAGTATACAACACTATTTACACACTCCGTGCGCAAAGTTCGATTTTGCGCGCGTATATGTGTGGGTAAAATCGGCCTTGACGCAAGTTGGATGAAAATAGTACAGTACGCAACTAGTGCCCAATGTAGGCACTTTACGCACGCTAAACAGGCATCTAAAGTTTTACGCACTGAGTTATAAAAAATATTGTAGGCAACACGTGCGCTCAGGTTATCTCAACTCGTGTAATTGTCACCCTCACTTAGCTCGGGCGAGTGAAACTTCCCCTTCGTCGAGATAATCTCCTTCGCTCAACTAGTTGCGCAATATACTATTTTCCCACTTGCATGCGAGCGAATTCGTATAGGAATGTTTGAGTCTACATAAATTCTTCATGTTTGTAGTTCATCTTGTGCGTTAATTCCCTATTGATATTTATCGTGACTATCCGTTGGCATCTTCCTTCAACCGATGGTCATTAATTGAAAAAAAGAAAATACAAGGGCATTTTCATCTCGTAATACTTTGTCCCATAGATAGAGATTCTCGTTAAGGATTTCTAGAATTGTGTTTTCCTACTCGTAACTAAGTTCGTACCTCGACACGTTGTATTTATATATATATATATATTACAAGTTTATAACGAGAGTTAAAAGTGTTCTACTGTGGAATTGTTATTATATACACCTGTTAACAGTATAAAGGGAGTTATACGTTTTACTCGGCGTGGTCTTTACAGTTCCCAAGTTTATTACGTGTCAATTTATGTGTTCTCCGCAGTTTTATTGCCGGCGAAGGAGTTGATATCCGTTTCGTCGGGCTCAACGCAGGAGGGATGCTTTTAAGTTACCATGGACTTATAAGCCCAAAGCTCACGTGGCTAAGCTGTCCTTTACACATCTAGAATTATAAACGCGCCCGAGTAAAGCGTTTCTATCTGTAGCCCCGCGACACGGAGCATAATAAACGACTCGGAGAAATGCCACTGTTTGCTGTTCTAAAACTATATACCACGGACTGGTTGTGCCGACTGAATTTAAGCGTTCGAACTTGATTAGATAACGTGAGCGGCATAACATCGACGTGGCTCTTAAGTAGAATAAGACAAGCTTCGGTAAGACGCCGCTGGTGTGATTTTCAGCTACTTCCCACTCTCTATTGACAATAGATTTATTCTTTAACTTTGGACTTATAGTTGCGGCAGTCAAACATCTGATGCACTTTTGCTTTAGTCGTTGGATTTGCGAAGTGTTCGGGAAATGCGCGCGTTGACTGGTCAATTCGCGTTGGTAAAGCGACTTTATTCGAGTGAAAACGTCCGTTTGATGCGTGCCGCACACGATATCCCGTATACAAAAGCAGGATTATCCTTTGGCTGCGTTTTTCCCTGCGCGCTCTATCCCTTTGAAAGCTCTTTCCTTTTTTCGGCGAAAAGAAGCTCCGCGATAGTCGAGTTCGAAACTTATAGCTCGGTACGTTTAATTTACTCGAGAGCTTCCTCCTTTAATCATGCAGTGTTTGATCAGCATTAGTTTTCACGTACAGCGGTTCTCTCAACTCGCTTCATCATGCAAATCTCATACGAAAACTTTTGCACCGATAAACGTGGGCCGCGCGAGCAACAAACGCAATTACACGCGGCTACCTATATATGCACATATATATATATATATATATATATACTCACACACACCTCATCAGCCGTAAAACACTCGTTTACCGACAAATCGAATCACTCGATTTGAATGGGCTGTATCGTAGATATATATATTGTTCGAGCGACGAAAAATTTAATGAATCTCATCCGCACGCGTAAACAACGTTTATAGACGTTTCATCCTCCGCAAATGCACCTTAAATATTTATCTCTGGGAGTTCGTCGGAATCAATTTGAATAAAATATTATTCAAATTTTACTCGGCGCGAGTCGATATCGAGGATGTCACTGAACTTGGGGGGTATAACACAAGCTTCATTGGCAATGCATCGAAAAAGGGCTTTATTTTTGCCGCGAGCGAATAATAATGATGTTTAACGCCGCGCAATACACGTATTATATGCGTCGAGCGCGAGCGAACACATTTTGCGCGGGAGCGAGTGCATCGATGCCAAATTTACGATCTAATAAAAACGTCGCTCGGGCGGTAATTCGCGTGGGCGGCAATTTCAATATTCGAGCCTCGTGTGTGTGCGCGCAGACTCGGTTTGCCTTTTTTCTTCTTATATTCTTGCTTTCCGCGAGGTATGAAGGATACGTCGGAGGAGATTTATGGCATGTGCAAAATTGAGAATTCTGGTTGGCTGTTGTTCAATGCTAAGAAGCTTGAATGATCATTTGATTCCGTTCGATTGATACGTTAGTACAGTGTTGTATCAGGAATGACCATTGGTCAAGTGGCTACGATATTTTTTAAGGTTAATAACTAAATATGGATGGAAATAGTTATTATTAGGTAATAACGTGCTAAATTAAAACTAGTAGGCACATTTTTGTCAAATCACGCATTTTGGAATTTTGTTGGAACTTTAAGAATGTGTTTTGTGGTGTTCATAAGAATCGATCTAATCTAAAATTGTACATCAAAATAACATTTTTTAAAAGATACTCTTAGATTAAACTTTATTATTACTTCTTCAACTGATTTATTATATACATAAATAAACAACCTAGGAAATAATTGATAATAAAACTTGCTGAAACCATAGAAATAGTAGACTATAATTATATTCACTCGTACCAGTGAACTTTAATACGATCGAAGGAAGGTCAAGCTGTTTTTTTTTGCTAAAAAGTCACTGAATTGTGTTCAATACTTTCGTTGAAACAGTACAAATGGAGCAGTTTCTTCAGCCCAACCTTTTTCTCGCGAGTCTAATGAATAAAACAGTAACAAAAAAATAATTATCAACTTATCGGGCTTTTTTCTCATCACCCGTGGCCAAATCAACTTTTATTTTTAGAGTCCAACCTTTCAGCAAGTTTACAAACATCTACATTACTCGAAAAATATCCGTATGCGCATCGTCGGTGCCATCCGACTCTATTTTGATTTCTCGAGGCACTCTCGCGCATTAGCGCCAAAAATATTCTGTTTCAATAAACACGAGAAAAAAAAATAAAAATATTCGAGGCTTTTTTTGAAACGGTGTCATAATGCAGATACAATTTTGAAGAAAAAGAAGGAAAAAATAGCCTTTGCATCTTCCAATAATATCGGATTACTGTACTTTTGTAGTATTCGTGTTATATCAACGGTAAAATGAAAGTGAAGAATAAGTAGATTTAAAAAAAAAAATCAAAGTAACCGATAAATGCTCAATTTACCGATTAACCGAATGAATCAATTTTTAACGTCCGGCAGTATTCCGTATATCTAATCAAGATCTAATCAAGACTTTCAAGATCACTTCCGATAATTTACTAACTCTCGTTGCAAAGTCATCTTTGCCCGAACAATCACACATCTCTCACCATTTACAAGTTTCACAACAAGCACGAACTCGAGCGAAAAACAAAACAAATAACCCAACTATTCCATCCAAAACCCATTTTGCCGTATAACGACCATGTGCTATGCGACAAACAGAAACAATTCCGCATCGCGCGGAGTCCTCGAGTAATTAAAGTCAGCAGAACTACCATCTAACTTCCCGATAAAAAAAAAAAGAACAGACTGTATCGTCGATTGTTGCCCCCGCCGTAGAAAACATAGTAAATTCCAATTATGGTAAAATTGTTTATCGATAATACACAACGCATTGGACACAAACACACAGGCGTGCGATAACGAAAGGCGCGCATGGGGCCACTTCCTAATAATGTACCGCAGCCGAAAGGTCCGTTCGCGTTCAATTCTCCGATATCACATATCATCGGGTATACAGAAGCTCTTTTCCTTTTTCCTTTTTCCCTCGCCAAGCGCACAAGCGGATCTCCAGTATAACAATGCCTACCGCTATATATATATACCCCCACGAGGGACTGATCTTGGGGTAGGGCAAAAAAAAAAAAAAGAAGAGAGACCGAGGAAGGATGTATACTCAGTATTCAAGAGAGAGAGAGAGAGAGAGAGAGACTGAACGATATTCGCGATGGTGTTACGAAACCGTCGAGAGCTTTTAATCAAAGCTCCTTTATTTCTCATCGAATTTTCGTCAGTACCATCGAGGAATTATATATTATACATCCTCGTCAAAGAGAAATCATTTATGTGTACATGTATAAAAGTAAGCTTTTTGTTTCAGGAAAGTCGAGGCTCGAATCAATGGCAAATAAAGCGCGTACGATTAGCGCGAATAATCCGTGCCTCTGCACATATGGTCCGGCTGTCAATCCGCGGTATAGGAGAAGAGGCGGCGGCGCGTCGACACCTAGAAAAGAGTCACGTACACCCAAATGTCGCGGACACTCGCCAGCTATAACACACACACACACATAGAAGGTAAAAGATCCAAGCGCGGCGCGTTAACAAAAAAAAACAGGAGAGTCGCAGCTCAGCCTCCCCCTGTCATATCCATCGACGTCTCGCGGAGATCAAAAAGAAAGACTATAGGATGGAAAGAAAGAGAGAGAGTGAAAGCATACCCAGAGAGAAAGAGAAAGAGTAAGGGAGGGAGGCTATACAGGCGAGCCCCCGTCACATGCGCATTCAGCTAGTAGTATCGTATAGGTATAATACTGCAGCGTAGGGAGTAGAAGCGTAGCGTCTGCGTGTATCCTCGGGGGCGGCTTTCCACCAGCTCGGTCGAGAGCTCGAGGCCACCACGGCAGCAGCGGCGGCGGCAGCTCATTACATAAACTCCCCTGCAGCTTCTTCCCTCCTCCCTTGGTTCCTCTGCTCCTGACCAGCCTCTCTCGCCGCTCTCGCTCCACGCGCCGAAGGTACAACTCGCATCCACCTGCACTCGGATGCGTACGCGGTCTCTGCAACGCGTAACCAAGAAAAAGGCTCGCTCTCTCTCTCTCGCTCGGCGCGCACTGTTTCTATATATAGTCTCGCGAGACGCACATCGCGAGGAACTTGGCGGATGTATAGAGAGAGAGAGATAGTGTGTGTGTGTGTGTGCGCGTTGGGCGATGATACGCACGGCGTATGTTCCCGCCGCCGACTAGCGCTTTTTGGGTGGTGGTGCGGCGGCGGAGACGGCGGTCGTGGCTATAGCGGCGGCGGCGGCGGCGAGACGCGAGAGCGCAGACTCTTGGATGCTGCGCCGCCGAGAGAGGACCTATACTCTGCGGCTGTGTCTATGCGCGTGTGTGTGTGTAGCCGGTTGGGCGCGCGTGTCTGGGCGATCGATTTTCCGCGTCTGTCTCTCTCTCTCTCTCACGCTTGCGAGCGGGGGACGACGCCAGAGACTACGATTGTCGCTGCTGCTGCTGGAGCTCCTCTCTATAGCTTGCGCCTGGCTGGACCAGAGACTTTTTATTGGCTGTTGACTTCGCGATATATATGTATGCTGCTTCTGCTGCTTCTGTCTCTGTGTGTGAGCTTTTTTTAGGAGCGTGGGAGATTTTGCGCGACCGATCAGTTTTTATAGAGAGGGAGGATGCTTAAAGGTTCGGCACGACGAGGCTTTTTCTTTTTTTCCGGGTTGTGTGTGTGTGTGTGTGTGATTGGGAATTCATGGGGAGTTTGTCGCCGTGCGTTTCTATCGCAGAGCTTGCGCGAGCTTTCGGGAAGCGCTTTATACTTTGCCGTTGTTGATGCAATTGTATATTAATTTTTGAGGAAGCGCTGCACACACGTGCCGTATCGATCTATAGCTGTGAATTCCGCTGTATATGTAAAGAAATGTTAGGTGGCCAGATCGCTTAACGGAAACACTCTGATTCTCCGGTATATGGTACTACACAAGTTATTTGTTTATGCGGCTCGTAAAAGAATGATTTATCGGGGGAACGGGGGGATGGTTTCGTCGAGGGCGAGATTCTTCGCCGCCTTTGAATATGCATTGGATGAGGTGTGGGACGTATATAAAATACGCTTCCTTCGACCAGCTCTGTCTGTGTTTTATTCTTGCGGTTCCGCCTGTATACGTTAAATACGGGTGTGAAAATCCAATATTTACCCTGATATCCCGACACGATTTCAATTAAGAAAAAATCCAATCAAAGCGTTTCTCGTGAAATAGCGACAATAAACTCGCAGCTCTTCTAATTTTATACACATATAGCAAGTGTGTCCGCGTGTTATATATACGCGCTAGCGCGACAATGTCGGCGGGTATAGCGCCCTTATATTCATTCGTCTTCTTCTTCTTCTTCTACTTATTCTTGGCCACTCACTCGGGGAGCTCTTCTTTCTTGGAATCTCGAGTGTCTGGCGCTGCCGTATATAGAATGAAAGAGTACGTCTGAGGTGGGAAGCCTACACACACTTCTCGGTATACGCTCTCTTACGTACTACAACGAGGTGTGAGCTCGTTCACAACTATATTAGCCACTGGCTCGTTCATTCACAAGCGTGTACAATTAGTTCAATGAAACTACCGCGCGACTGAATTCATACACCGTTATTTTATCCTCTTTTACCCGGAACACGATATTTATTTTTCCCGATGTATATGAGTGCAGTTGCTGCATCGATGCATCCACATATATATATATCTATAGAGCTATTTTTATATATATACGTTTTTACTATTATAGGTTAGCTGATAATCGCGTGTATATACACGGAACGCTGCGTTTTATAGATATCGAGGGCCGCTGATGTACAGTTTGCGTAGGTGTGTGTGCAGTACTTTACTGTAGCGCGAAAACAAAAAGGCCGGATTATTTCCGATTTATGAATTCGCTTTTATATACGATGTGGGATATATGCGGGGCTACTCGTCGAGCGTTAGACGCTGGATATTCCGCGAAATCGATGGGTATTAAACGTAGTTTTTATTGAGGACGTGTTATAACGCTTGAAGCGAGCATTTGAGCGCATATAGTATTATACGATTTGAAATAGCTATGCGACGTATTCAATGCGACTGTTAGTTTTGCGCTGGCCGCGCTTTTTCGACGTTGTGTGATATTTTTGAAGCGGGACACGCTGCTTTGTAAGTGTTACACGGGGATGAGTCTAAGTTTCTAATTAGCTACGAATATTGGATGAGATTGTTTATACGTAACCCTTTCAGGTTGAGTGCTTATGCGATTTCAACTAATGATTCGCGGAAAATGTTATTAACATTTGCATATATTGAATACGTACATTTATAAAGTACCGTTATTGCTTTGAATTATATATATATATATATATATATACGCTCGAAGTAAACATAGTACAGTTAATTTCCATTGAATTCGCTTTGTGTACTTTTTACTCATTAATTATTCTTTTCCCTCTCCATTTTTCAAATGAACACTGCGCATCACGTAATGTATTATACAATAATTCATTTTTCGTTTGATTCGTTCATTGTTCCTTCCAGCTTTTTCGTTTAAAAAGCCCGTTATCAGAGACAGCTTTTCTAGGTGAATTTTTATTCACTATGGAGCTAAATTCGGTGCGATATATCTAGTACGGCGCCCTGTACGCGAGGATTCTATTGTACACAGTTTAGCCCTGGCTTAAAGAGATACCGCAATATATACGAGACACCTCTTCTTCTCGAGCTTTCTCTCCCTGACTGTACAGACACTTTGTTCAGCGAATTTCTCGGCAAAATATTAAATAGGAAAATTTACCGTACATCGGAAAAAATCTCGATCAACGTTACAATTCCGCTAGCTTATACCTTTCACCTTTTTAGTCATATTCGAGGAAGAAAAAAATATAGCAATAATACACGACGTCAGTTTCAAAGTTCAGTAATTGCATTCTCTATGTATACCTGCAGTACATGGAATTCCAATGATACTTTGATATATATGTGGAACGCAGATGGTGCGCTAAATAGAGTTTATCAGTAGAGCCAGCAGCACTAGCCGCGCGGTAATGCATATTGAACATAATTGTCTCGCTGCAAGTTTTACTACTAGCAATCAGTTGCTTAAGTATATCAAGAGAAATTAGCTTCCCATCTGACTATATAAGGTTTCAACCCAACTCGAATCTCCTCGCGACGGCTTTTTGTTTGAACGATTTTCTCCGCAGTGTGTAAGTACATACACTTGTCGTTGAAAGACTGTAGATGCAATTTACAGGATAACGAGTGAAAAGATTAATCTGGGTACGAAAATGTGTTTCGAATTGAACATATATTAAATTGAGTGATTTACATAAGGTGTGCACTCGAGCCAACGATTATAGAGTGTAAAACTTAACGAGGAAACCTTGATGAAAGGAAATTGCAATATCATAAGAATTATATACAGAGGGAAGGAAAGCTCACATTTCTTCATTGTGCGAGCGGCGACTATACCGAGAAATATCCAATTTGAAGTAATTTGAAAGCATTTTCTCGTTAAGGAAATGCTCGGTTGCCTTCCCTTATATCAGTGCCATTTTAATATTTTTTCCCTTTTTCTTTTCCTCCCCGCGCTTCTAATCATAGTGATTTTCCGAGTTTCGATGTGGCGGTGTACATCGCAGGGGTTTATTAAATTATCGCCGTATCATCTATCATTTGCGAAGCTTTTTCATTAATTAGACCATCTGTTATGTGCGTTACGCTGGGAGGCGATTAGTTGGGTAAAACTTTGACGCGTAACGTATGGATGGCTATAATCTATAATACGTCGGTTTTTACCTGTAGCTATTACTTATACATCGCGTCTGTAAGCAAACGCTTTGAGTAGATTTATTAGCGAACTCTCGTCTTCTTCGCGATGTGTGTAAAGTAAAAGTTCGATTTAGATGTGATATGTTTGCGACGCTTAATGATGGATCATTTCCATGGTATATACGATATACATATCGATAGCCCGCGAAATAAAATGTTTCTCTCGGAAATTCAGCAGATATTCAAGCGCGAGTTTGTTCAAACACATATAATGCGCCCGTTCACTATCATCGTTTCAGATTATGGAACAATATCCCCAAGTTTCGGACAAATTTTCCCATTCGAGCAGTTCGCGAACTCTCGTATTACTTTGATCGAGTCATTTGAATATCTCAAACTTTCGCAATTACACGTAATTATGTGTGTATCAAAGCCGGTTTCGATGCCGCGTCTGTGTATAACCAAAGTCATGGGCTATTGGCGAGGGTTGAAACGTTCGCGACGCGAAATACTCTTTGGCGAATTAACTCCACATCGAACTACCACGGCGCGCACAAACGACGGCAAAGACGAATTGAAAATAAAAGTGCCGTAGGCGATAAGTATGTCGAATTAAAAGCGATTTTATCGGGCGATAAAGCCGCGGGCGAGCCGTAAACTTTTTACCTGATGCACACATTTGGCACGGAATATGCCATCTATACATACGTATATACACACACAGGCGCGTACACGTGGTGCAGTTTATATATACGTGTGAACCGAAGAGAGGCGTAGAACCGTATGAATGGAGAAGGGGAGAGAGATTGAAAAAGACCAAAGTGTTTTCGTGTGTGCGTGTGCGGCTGAGAGTCGAGAGAGCGCCAAGATATAGAAAGCGGAGATATAGAACCACACGAGGAAGAGAGAGACGTTGAAAAGAGGTAGGGAAAATTATGGCTCTGCCTGCAGCTCGAAAAGTTTCGCAATTATCATTAAGTTCGGGATGCAGTTTGGTGCGCGAGTCTAGTACGCGACAGCTGCAATTTATACGGAGCAATCTTTCGCATGTGGCGCGCGCGCGCGCCGTGTAATCTTTGTCATATTTTTTTCTTTCAATTTTTCGCGTTAGCTCGTAGATCGCTGCCACTTTGGAATCTCTCCCAAGAGCATCGACACCGCCTTCCGAGAAACTTATGTAATGGATTAAAAATCGCCGCCCGGACTCTTGCGCTTTGAGCTCGAAGCGAGAAAAACACGAGGATTGTACAGCAGCTCCGATAAACGGCAACGTAAGCGAGCGAAGAACGCGTGTATAAAACGCCAGCTTATAGCCGAGTTTTTGCAACTGCGGTGGCGGTGACATATTGGCTGTGTGATCGATCGATTTGAAAAGCAGTACATTTATATGTATATGTGTATCGATAACAGCTGAAGATGCGTGACTCGCCTCTCGAGAAGAAAGTTTGGGGAAGAGAAGTAACAGGTTAGATTGGGTTTTATACAAGGGCGGATACATGTAACGAGTTGGTTAGCGTGTGTGTATGGGTTGAGGATGTTTTTGGATAATACTCGTATGGTCGATTGTAGGAAAAAGGGGTGCGGTAGCGCGAGGAGGTCGAGTGTATGTGTTTTATCGGGGGAACAGGAATGTAATGCATCCTATCGTGATCGATTGGATTTATTCGGATGCTATTTATACAGCGTTATATTGCTGAAAGATAGTTTATCGATTCGACGCTGAATTGGTCTACTCGTGTTATTTGAATGGTAGTGAAAGGGGTAAGACGGTGAGATCTAAAGTTGAAAGTTTTAGTTTTACAAGAGGTAGGAATTAAATGAACATGCAAAACCTATGACATTATTCGGAACGTCAAACAGCGATTGATTTTAAAAAAAATTTGACCTTTTTACTCGAAGGGATAGTTAATAAAAATTTGATAGTGTCTTTCTATACTCGTCTGTTTCTACTTTTATGCATTAAGCTTAGGTAACCAATCAACTCGGTCTTTTCAATCAAATGGGATCAAGTTTTTTTTTTTTTTTCTAAATAAAACATTTTTTCATACTCAAAATAAACAATGCACTAGTCTTGCGTTTTTCAAATAAACCAATCTAAGGATGAAAAAGCATTTCCTTTAGAAAATACCAGCTCGCACATACGAAAATAAATAGTTTGGATCCCTCAGATTTCATTAATACACAAAAGAATGCTTATTAAGAATAAGTTTTCCACTGCAATAATCTCCCCATATTACCCCGAAAAAAGTTAAACAGCTCATTCGATCCCATCCCACCCACTCGGAACTACACGAAATTCAATCTACGTATATATATATATATATATACATCTCCAACCGATAGAACCCTCCCACACGCTCCTCCAAAACTTGCCCTCCTCCTTCCCTCCTCCCCCGCACGATCTGTTGAATCAAAGCTTGAAACAGAGTCGCTCCCTCCCCCACGCGCGCATAATTCCCCACCGAAAAATATAGCAACAACTCGCGACCGCGCATAGCTTAGCGATTCAGCGCAAAAGGAAATCAAAAATTGCATACACACACACACACACAGAGAGAGAGACAGACACACGGAGCGCGAGACTCTATTTGGATCCGCTCCAAGATAAAAGCTCTCGCATAAAGCGGGGCGTGGAATAACTGTAATACGTTGCACACATATACACACACACACACACACACAC
>UELV01154061.1:0-37792 GCA_900490015.1 Megastigmus stigmatizans
CTCTCTCTCTCTCTCTCTCTCTCTCTTAGGCTATAGACCGTTTGTTACCATTAGCTGGAGGGCAAAGGAAAAAAAATTGCCCGCGATTACTTATTGCCCCGGTGTTCAGTTTCTTTCATTCTCTCGCGCGTGTTTTTCGAGCTTTTACTCTTTTAGAGGAGGAGGAGAGAGATGGTAACTTGATGAGGGTTTTTCGTGGGATGAGATGTGGAGCGATTACATACTTTTGAGGAAAAAAGAGAAACGATACCGAGATTCTGATATGTTTTTGTTGGAAGCTTGCGAAAAAAAAATGGAATTGAGTTTCCGAAATCTTCACGAGCAGTTGCAAATTTCATTTATTTTATTTACAATTTTCAGTTTGACTTCTTTGAATATTAAATTTACATCAATGTATATGGTAACGCGTATCAAATTTGTTGTACAAAATCATGCGCTGTTATTTGTTTATCTATTTGCTTCGTATTTGGTACTAAAATTATAATTAATAAATAAATACATAATAATAATTATTATTATTTACTAATATAAATGTAACAGTTGATATTTTGAAACGAAATAATCAAAGTACACGGCTATATTTGTTTTTATCGTTATATAATTTTGACTTCATGAATCGTTAAGTGTCTCAGTTTTGAAAAATTCCGCGACAGATTTCTCGTCTAAATAAATAGGTGGGCGTTGCACGTAACACTACTCGATTTCAGGAAGTAATTAAATACTTAGTATTGTTCTTTATCAAAGCCAAAGACAGACTGCCAAATGCATTGCTGCATTAAACAAGATTTATATCCAATTACCTTGCATTTATACAATTATGTATCCATTACAGCTTTCGAGAAATACGTAGGAAATTTAATAATGCGATATTAATATGCGGTCGAAATTTATCGACCATATAACTGTCTGGCGATTTCGTTTATGATGGATTCGAACAACTATTTTTGTGAACATGTATGTATATACATTATAGAAACATTTTATTGATTTCAATACTCAATATCTCTCTTTTTGTAGCTTTCTCTGATGAAATACGTCCAGTATTTTAGAATTTAAAACACTTTGATAAATTCTTTACAGTAATATACATTTTCAGAGATCTTATAGTGTTATATTATGAAATAATTTCATTTTTTATCTCATTAAATTTTAGCTTTGCCAAGGAAACGTATGCCAACTCATGTACACATGCAATAATGTCTGGCTGTACTTGTAATGTATCTACTAATCTTAGTTGGCCCGCGATTAAAACGTCATTCAGAATAATAATATTGATTGTAAAAGAAGTTGGAAAATATAAATAGATATAATGATATTTTTAAATTTCCATCTTTTTGGTTTAAAGGGAAAGAAATTTAAAAATACTAAAAATTGTAAACTGTAAATATATCTTTTTTAAACTATCAATAACGAGAAAAATGCCAAACGAATGCGAAAGCCGGTCGGGTGCAAAAAAACGAAAAAAAATATACAAGATGCGTTAAAAATAATTGTGAAACATAAAATAGCATGCATGTAAATCCCGCACGAAATGCAAAATAAATCGGCGATTAGTCAATGGGCGGAGGTAACAATTCGGAAAGCGATGCGCGGCGGCGGACTTCCCATGTCGAGCGACAGTCGATGGACCATGCCTTGGTATGTCCGGCACGAGAGACTATTTTCCAAAAATAACGTTTGGGGATACAACGATCAAAAGCGTCGGACGTGTGAGCTTGAATCGCGGGGTCGTCGCGAGTCGCGTTTCGCTGAAAAGTTAGAGAGAAGTTGCACCCGACACCTCGACCGTCGGCCGTCGTGAGAGAATGAGTCAGTAGATTGCCGATATATTGGTGGGGAGGAGAGAAGCGCCGAATGACGAGACCGAGACGAATACGCGACGAGATGTGATTATTAGCGGCTTTTCATGAAAATATCGCGAGCTGCGCCGGAAAAATCTGTAACTTCATGGAAAATCGTTTTGATCTCAGATTTTTTATGTTTATATTTGGAGGGTAGAAGGAAAATTCATATTATTTTACAAAGATTAATGTTTTCTCATTAGTTATTTGATATTAGCTTTTATTGTTCTTATTAAATTTGACAACGATAATTGTTGATTGTCTACAATATTTGCAGCAATTTGTACACGTATATGTATATATTCGGCGCTGTTCGAATTCTATATTTATTAGAAGCATTAATCTGTGTATAGAATTTGTATTTATAGCCTTCTGAACAATATTTGTTGGAATGGCTAATGGGCGACTTTCCATTGTATTGCGTATAAAAAACACACGATTAGTCATTACAATGGTATTGTCATTTGCGCGTCAAAGTTATTTTGAATATTCAAAAATAATAATGTCTGGCAATAAACAGATTTTGTCTTCTATATCTCATGTGTGACCGTAATTGCTATAAGCCAAGGGGATCATTTTGTTTTGTTTATTATGCCAGAAAATTATGCGATTAAAATAGTTTTATCCAAACAGAATATTGCACAATCTTACTTAATTCCACACCTTAGAAAACTGAAATGGTTCTGATTTAAAGCATCAATCACGAATATATTTTAACGAAATTAGTATTGCATGATTTTTACTTAAAATTATTAACGAAAAAATAATTTACCTGTTTCATTTATAGAACTATGATTCATAAAATATATTTATCACTTGTTAAATTTAATTTTTGAAGGTATTTTTATTTTTAAAAACTTGGATTGTTATTCATTCAAAACCGTAGATTCCGCTTATAAAATCATTACTTATTTTTTTCAATTCTTAAAACGTTTCAACGTTAGCACACAACGTAAACAATTTTAATTTCATCTTCACGCTATCTTTATACGCGGCTCACCCGTTACAATCTGAATCATAAATTTTCGTACGACTTAACTATAACCTACCTTAGAAAAGGGAATGTTTTAAATTCGAGACGCTCAAACTTTTTTCCCCGTACACATCGCACTTCGGTGTCTGATCAAGTCACGGATGCGACCACCTCCTCCCCTTGTTTTGTACCCTCCGTAACTACCCTGTAGCTCAACCCAAAAACTTTCTCGTTTTAAGACAGAGGAGCGATAAACGAGTTTCCTCGCGCGAGGCAGCGCGCGCGAATAATAATCATAAACGGGGAGGAAAAAAGAGACACGAAGCCAATCAGCTCTTCCTCGCATCCCAAAGACACGTAGAAAAAGGGGATGTATATAGGAAGTCGACGTTTCGTCGCTCGTAAAGAGAAAAACGAGCTGCAATATACAAAGTGTTGCTAGACTATCTATGTATACAAGATTGTGTGTGTGTGTGTGTGTGTGTGAGAGAGAGAGAGAGAGAGAGAGAGAGAGAGAGAGAGAGAGGGAGAAAGAGAGGTGGACCTACACGAAACAGACGGTTTCAACGTATGTGTAAACGTAGAAAAGTTGCACCCGGCACAACTTGCATCTCTCGCGGTGGTGGAAAGCAGCAGCGGCAAAAGAGAGGGAGAACAGAGAGGAGGAAACGGCGGCGAGTGAAAGAGAGAGAGTGAGTGAGAAAGAGAGACGCGGCGAGGGCCTCGAAGATCAAGAAGAGAGAGGGAGAAACAGAGAAAGAGAGCGAGAGAGAGAGAGAGAGAGAGAGAGAGAGAGAGAGAAAGAGAGTTTCTGGAGTCGCGCGTCGGGACGCCGAAAATAGCGTCGCGATATGATGACGCCCTGGCCGGACGGATCCTAGATTTCAGTCACTTCGCAAACTCGAAAGGGACACGAGCTCTCTCTCTTTTTCTCGCATACGTCGGCTCTGCTCGCCTTTTTAATAAAAAAAAAAGAGGAAAGAAAAGAGAAAAGAAAAACCGCTACTCCACTAAAACATATCGTCGCATAAGATAACGTCGAGTGCTGCATAGCTGAGAGCTGGTAGCCGGCAAAAGCTGCACACAGCAGAATAGAGACGCAGATATCCGCGTTCGCAAAGGCGCATAAGTAAGGCAGGCAGAAAGTAGAAGAGGAGTCGTATAAACACGCTAAAGTTATGGCGGACGTAGACAGTGTAGTGTACACGACCACGGAGCGCAAGACGCGCAAAGTGAAGAAGACGACGAAGCGCAGGGAGAGCCACGATCAGAATGCCGAGGTCACGATCACGGAGGTCGACAGCACGCAGAACAACCATCACAACAGCGGCGCCATCGAAGAGTATGTGCTGGCTGGGACTTCCCTCTCTTTCTTTCTTCTCTCTCTCTCTCTCTCTCTCTCTGTATACCTCGTCCCTATATCCTCTTACTTTCGTTTGCTCTTGATTCCTTGATGTAAAATGCATATTGCATCGGCCGCTCGCAGGACCGCGCCGATACACGTGAGAATCTCTATAAGCTAGCGATGCTCTTTTGCAAATTACTTTTGACGGTACGTTGTCGTGCTTTGTCGGACGGTTCGGATATTTGAATTTTCCCGCGCCCCGCCAATCGTCGATCGTCGCAGTCCGACGCTCAAAAGGTATTATACAAATTTCGTATGTGCCGCGCTGAATAGAAGTTTTTTGGGCCGTGAGCGTAAAATATTCGTTGATATGGAAACGGTACAGTAGAATTTTCTTAATAGTTTTCGCAATTGTGCGAGATTTATTACGTGCGGGAATGTATTAAAAACAGGACCGAAATATGGTCATTGCTTGTCTACAGTTAATTTTTTTTTACGAAAAATTGGTTATACAGATTTCAGTAAGATCATAAACGCATTGCGACATAACTAAGCGGGTAAAAGAAATGTTCCTTTGAAGGAATTTCACTGTATAGTAATGTTCTGTATGTATTTTATACACAAATTTAGTTCCGATTACTGTGCCAAGAAATTTTATGTTTTGTTGTCACTTCTTCGGGTGCAAAATACTGTGATGTAACGGGCTTGTCTAGTAAAACTTGTATTTTATTTAATTTATTGCACCAGAAAAATTATGATTTTTTCTAATTGTACATTAATAACTATTTGTGTATTAATATATAAAATGCTGCTTAAAAATTTAGAAAGTATAATATTTATAGAATATCTTTTTACTGTACAACGACTCGTTTTATCGGTTTTTAATTCTTACTTTTTAAATTTTTGTATTTTTAAAACAATTTTTTATTAAATATCTCATCAATTGACATGGTAATCGATAAAGAAAATTCTTGCAACAGCTCTCTTCCCATATTCGACATTTCCGTGATACAATACAAAATTCTTCCGATTTCAAATAGTTTACAAAAAAATCGTTTTGCCTATAACTATATGTAGTACGTGTAAAGCGAATGTAAAAGTCGATTCGGTTCAATTTCTGAACAAATACAAAAGAAAATTCCATTGATTTTTTGTAATTTCTGCGTACTCTTTCACCGTAAGCGTCTTACAAGCCATCAACAAACTTAAAATAGCTGTACCGATCAATCGGTAAATTTAACGCAGCTCCCATTTTCGACATATATCCGTCAGGCACGCGAGAAATTTTCGCAATGCGGTCTTTCGTGCAGACGATGGGACTTAAAATTTCGTTTTTGGGAAACCTTGAAAAAGGGAATTTGAAAGGCGCGCGTTTTCGACTCCCGGGGCTCGTGTTTCACTGCAAAAAGGAATTCTCTCACTTATTTGCCACTTATATATATGTCCTTATCGCATGAGCATGAAATCACTAGTCAGAAAAGTCTATATTTTTACGCGGGCGAAACTTTATTAGTCACTCATATACGAGTCACGAATATACTTTCGCTGAAAATACTCTTTATACATGAAAAAACATGCTCAGCCAGCACATACAACATCACTCAACCAAAGGTACATATATCTCAAGACAACAATCAACGACTGTACCCACCGATCAATTATAGTTATAAAACCATCTGCACTTGAACAGAGAATTTACTGAGTTCAGAACTGACTTGTATACTTATATTTTTATTACCAGTGAAAATATATATTTTCAGTTTGTGCGAAATTCTGTATATAATTTATCAATGTTAATTTTAATCCAGTGAATTTTCAATGTTGCAAGGCGCAACTGCTAACGTAACAAATACGTTTATTGTTTTGGTGGTCGAAAGATTATTTATTGTGCGGATGTTAGTCATCTGTCGGTTTAAGAGCAAATTTCACTGTCCGCATAAATATTTTCGGTCTTAAAATTTAAAAATAGCCGATGTTCGAGTTAAATTTACGAAAATTGTATTTCCGTTCTTATAAGTCTATTAAAAAGAAACGTATAAAGCAATAATATGTTTGCTCAATAGCTATTTTTTGGCATCATAGCGACCACAGTTCATTGATGCAGGTATTATTTATAGAGCGTAAACAGAACATCTTAACTGTATATATACAACTTTATACAATATCCAAAACATGCAGATTAACTGTACATTCTTTAAATACTGCCAATCATCATCATTCCGATCAGTACCATAATAAGAAACTTTTGATATAAACTCTTTTCAGCAGTATACAATCATAATAGTCGAAAACAAGTCAGACCTTATAAAAAGAAATAATAATAATAATCATCGTTATCAAAGTATATATTAGAAAGACGAGTTGATTTTCAATACTTGACCGCAGAGAGCGATCCGTGATCAGGCAGTTCGATTAACGTCCTATTTCGCTTTTTTTAGTTAATTTTCAGTGGGGAATACACGAAGGCAATGAACAAGGACTGGCACAGCGGCCACTTTTGCTGCTGGCAGTGCGACGAGTCGCTGACGGGTCAGCGTTACGTCCTGAGAGATGAGCATCCCTACTGCATCAAGTGCTACGAGAGCGTATTCGCCAATGGCTGCGAGGAGTGCCACAAAATCATCGGCATCGACTCCAAGGTACGATTTTTTTTCCTCCGTCCATTCGCCGAACCTCTTCGAATGTCGGGAAGAATGAATTAATCGTTACCCATTATGTATAACGAGCAGCTCGCAAATCGATGTTTATTAATAAGCGGAATTTCAAGTGTCGCAGTCGACATTGCTATACGGTCTTACCTCATCGTAAACAAACGCTCCGCAGAGGCTCGCGTGCAAAAAGAGCCGACGAATACCGCGAGGAGTTGCATAAAAGAGTTGCCTTCCTCGCGGATTGTTTATCGCACGGATGGCTACGCGTATTATTTCCCTGCGAAAGCGCCTTACGGCGGGCGCTTGCGATTTTCACGGAGTGCAGAGCAGAGCAGCGCGCCGAGAGGGTCCACAAACCGTATTCTCTCTCTCTCTCTCTCTCTTGCTTCCCGAATTCCCCCTCGACTGGTAAAGCAGCTCAAATTACAAAACCCAAGAATAGCGGGTATGCAAGTTGGTAGCGCGCGCTCGCGGCCACACCATCGCCCATCCCGCGACTATTCTCGACCGTATGATCCGCGCCGAGCTCTCGTTTAACGAGTCCATTATTTTGCTCGCTTGAAACGAGTTCGAACGATTATTATTGCACCGGGAATCATTCGTTTTTGTATCCATTGTGAATTTTTGTTTTGGAATTATTCGGCTTTACGGGCCCGATCAAATGGGTACAAGCGATAGCTTTTTTCGTTTTTAGGCCGAAGCTTCGACAGCTGCGATTCGGTTTCGCCAAAGTATTTCACGGTGTGGACTTTTGAGCGTGGCTATTTTTTCTCGCTATGAAAATAACTTTGGATAAATGGAGCAAACGCATATTTCGCTTGGTTTTCGGCTCCGCTGACGTTTCGTAAAAAAAAGAGAATGACGATATGTCGGGTGTCGGTGTCTCGTACGTGCGTCCAACTTTCGATGAGATTTCGAGCTACAGCGAAAAGAAATATTTATATGTTAACCGGGAGGCAATTTATAAAAATTCTGGATTTTCGTGTCGTTTAACGTATTTTCACCGATACCTTCGTGTAATAGATGAAAATGATGTCAGTTCTCCATAAGATGAAAGTGTTTCTTGACAGTTCAGGGGTATACGCTTTAATTTAGAGCGCCGCAAATTTTGCAGAAGATCACGAAAAGTGGTGCCAGCATTGCGTTACATGGGCGTTGACTTACTCATTCCTAGAAATAGAAGCGATGCACTCATTGCCGCATTCACCGAGCTTCGTGCTCACCTCGGGATAACTTTATTATTTTTGTGTTTATTATACAATTATTATTACGTGTGCGCCAGCTGCTACTTTATACATACGAATCGCTTAAAAACAAATTAATACTTCGTTGTGCAGTTTCGATGCCGGTTTACATAATTGCGCCAACGCGTAAACATGCATGATTTCACTGTATCAAAGATATATATATATATTTCGTATAATCCTCATGTTTGTAGCTTATACTAAATAAAATCATTCGAATTGAATCCGCTTAAATTCATTTAATTGAATAAACCGAATATAATAAAATGGATCGTTACGTAACTACATCCGTTACTTAATCTATAAAAAGAAAACAAAAAATAAGTTAATTAATGACGAATATAAAAACATTAATTCATGACCGTCCGAAAATATTTTTTCATATCTTAAATAAAAAAAAAAAAAAAAAAGAAATTTTGAAACAGTTTTAATACGCGTGAAGTATTATACAAAATTAATTGTTACACCAGTAAATTCAACCATTAACCTTCGAGCATGAATTTCGAGCGTGTCGAGCGACGCGTAGAATCCTTATAAAGCAATAATGAGGATTAGCATCGGTCCATAGTTCGAGATAGGTATATATATCTGAAACATCGATTTTCCGTAATTCGCAGGATCTGTCGTACAAGGATAAGCACTGGCACGAGGCCTGCTTCCTCTGCAACAAGTGCAGAGTGTCCTTGGTGGACAAACAGTTCGGCAGCAAGGTGGACAAGATTTACTGCGGCAATTGCTACGATGCCCAATTCGCTAGCCGCTGCGATGGATGCGGCGAAATCTTCCGTGCTGGTACGTACCTATTTTTTTTTTCTCATCTAAAATACATTTATTATTTAGGTCCTACTTTCTATGATGGATAAGTCCTTTTCTTTACATACTGTGCAGCTTACACTTTTTTGTCTCTGCGTAAAATAATGCATCGATATTGCAGAAAGCGTATTGCATTATTTTACAAACTAAAGAAACTTTATACAAGCTTTGTGTTTATCAACGTATGTGGTAACCGATATCCGCAATCATACGTTGGCGCACAAAAACTAAATAAACAAACATCGTTAAACAATGGAAAATAAATATCGTTGGATACGAAATTTGTCAAAAACAAAAAAAAAGCTGCGCGCAGAAAACATCCGCAAAGAGAGTATCGAGCGCGCAACATTCACGGCATCGACAAGGCGAAAGAATTCCATTTTTTGCGAGCGTATATACTGGGGTGATTCACGCGAGTCGTGGCGGTGCCTTTGTGCGTAGAATATCGAGGGTTTTCCAGTCCCGAGGGTATATTATGGGTAGAGACTCGGTGCATTCGGACGCCCGTTCTTATTAAGGTAAACGAGTCAAGGACCCGGACTTGGCTCGTTGAGGCGATCGCTGCCGTTGCTCTACCGTGTACATGTACATGTGTCAGCTATGCTCCGCTCGCCAAAAAGTATTAGGCTGCTTATCAATCGACGAATTCAGCCCGTATAGAAAGAATCGATGAGCATAACTTTTGTATCGCTGCATTGTTTACTTTGGGATGTCGGTGTTGAATGGAATTGCGATATGCGACAAGTGTATGGCGAAATATCTTCTCTGCGGAATTCATGATTTTACCTTATATGAGTGCTGAGGTTGTATGCTTTTGTATAGCCTTGGCCACTTAATCATTTTATCTTTAATTTTAGTTTATGCCGCGGCAAAATGTAAAAGAATTAGGTGCATTTTCAATGTTTTACTCTGAACAGTTAATTTAGCAGTCGCAATAATTTGTGTAATTTTAAACATAATAATATAAATAGACATATAAATAATCCTCAAAAGATTAAAAATGATTTAACTACGTAACCACTTTTATCATTAATTATACTTTGTATCTTTTAAAATCTTTGAAATGCCTTCGAATAAATAAGAATTTTTAATTTACTATTATGTTTATATATAAAAAGTAAAGAACGACTTAAAAATTAAAATCTTCCTAAATATATAATAGAACAAGAATATAATTATGCGTAAAATATTTTAAAATATATATTTGTGGAAGCTACGGAAATTAGTTTTTTTCTTGTGTAATATTATAGTGTACGAATTGCTTAGATTGGTGATAAATGAGTAGCAAAAAGCGCGTTTCAGCTATTATGTAAGAATACGTTGGCGATGAGGAAACGATTATATATTTTGTCACTAATGCATTTTTCATTTTTTAAACGTTGATTTATCATATATTCTTCATTAATGAAGCAATTCTCAACGCCTCATAGTTAAATTTATGCGAAAATGCATACTCGATTCGCGTTGTCCGCAATTAGCACAGTGCTTTTTTGGTATTGTTCGAAAAAAAAAAATACTTGCGGAAAATTTGTTTTTTCAGTAGGTTAAAAAACTTTTCGAAATTGGGATTTCCGCGTAACCATTGAAACGCGACACATCGGCATTTATCCTCAACGAGCTCGTGACAATGCAATTTATCATTTGAATGAATTCACTCGATCGTCACATTGTTTTTCTATCGTCGCAAAACAAAGGAAACGCGCGCTCATAACGATATGTCAAACCATCGTCTTTACTCGCAAAAGTCGCACACGTCCGAGATTCATTTCGAGACGAAAACATAAAATCTCTCTTTTCTCTTCGGAGCCCAGCGCGAGAAAAGGAGGCTCATAAATATTTCGCAAAATCGAAAGTGCAATCCTTCGATAAAAAATAATGACACACGGACTGGCGCAACATTTTGGGACTCCCTCGAGTATAATAAACGGTGCATCGACGATCTCGACCTTTCTCGTCGCGTCTCTCTCGAAACTTCTTGCCAGATGCGAGTCCCAAAAGTATAAGAACTCGCGGGGAGACTGACAACACAGACTGCGTGTCTTCCGAGCGGCGAAACATATATGTCAACGTGAATCATGTGTGTTTATCGGCTCGCGTGCGTTATACGCTTCTCTTGTGTGGATCGCCATTGTACTAAGATATTTTGGCCCGGATGTGGTGCGTTTGAAATTTCGTGGCTTCGATGAATGTATATTTTGGATGAGAAGCGAAAAATAGCTGTCTTGGACTGTTTTTAAAAGCCGATCAGCTAAAGACGTGTTTGATTTTTTTATTTTTGAATTATTGATTTTTACAGACTTAGGAATATAAAACGTTAAAGCGTTTTCTGCGAACTTTTTTAAATATTTTGCATAATCCGAATTTCTTATAATATAATGTATAGAGATTGTATACTATTTATAGGTATGATTTGACCGATATTGGTTCGTATTAAGAATTTGCGAAATTCTCATCGTTAAACAATTATTATATTTTAAAATATGAAATCTCGTGTAATTAAATATTTTTAATAAATATATTCTCAGCAGTTAACCTACTCGTATAAAAGTCGAATAATCGGTAATCAATGCGTATATAATGCACTTCTGGTTATGCATATAAAATTTTGTATACTCGTATTTTAACGCGCTGGACCGTCTCTCATTTTTACAGGTCTAAATTACAGTTTATTCATGTTCGTTCGGAGCATCAATTTTCACTTTATTACTTATACGCTGGGTAATAAAGCGTCGATGACCGGAAGGTATAAGAGGGTGAACCGAGGCATATTGCGTAACTTTCATTAAAAGCCGAGCACAACACTTAAATCACATCGCTGCGGAGTCGAGCGATACACGCGGCAATAATTGCGCAAAATTATATACACGCGATTCGAATTGCGCACGTGCGTACTCTTGGTAGCTTTATGCGACACGAAAACCGACTAATTAACTATAAGCGGAGCGCAGTTTGTCGATCTGAGTTTGCTCAGCGGCGATTCGTATATATTTAGCGACGTGATCAAAGGAGAGCGAATTTCGAAAATTATACTTTAGTACAGGTAGTGAGTTTGTTGGCTGGCGCTTAGTTACGGAGAATGAAAAACACGATGAATTACATACGAAATTAGTTAACGTCATGGAAACATTTGACTGAGAAATTTTTTTGCCAATAGTAGGGAATTTAAATAATTACTTGCACAGTTAAAAAAATTAACACATTTTGTTTGTCAGCAAAAAAAGTAACAAATATTTATTTAGTATGTTATATTCGTAGAGAGCCCTTCTTAATATGGAAATTATATCTATATATATATATATAACCAATTAACAAACGATAAAAAATTTAGTACTGTTGTTCTGGTTCGCAAAAAAGTAAAAAATGAATCGCACATCGCGTCTAAACATCATCAGAAATCAACCGCGGCAAAAGATTCACAGTAGATTTTTTTCCCGATAATATATATATACGCGTCCCTAACCGTGCGCAAATTTATGCCGAGAGTCGGTGTGTACACGTCGGGAAAATCGGGGAAACGCGCGGGTAATAACGCGATGTGTGCTTCGGCTGATGTGCGCGAGGCGCGCGAGCGCGCGTGCGAGAGAGGCCGAGCCCATGCGTGCGTAACTACTTCCGCGTGTGTATACGAGAGGCTCGTCCGCGAGCTCGCGCTCGTGTAAACAGCGAGATCGTGCGTTTCTAATCGGCGACAATTTCAAATTCAGCTCGCGATCGGTGTAAACTCGTGTGTCTGTGTGGTTGATCTGTGAGGCCTAAAAGATGTTGGTCATGATCGAAAAATCACGATTGCTCGCCGAGCGTATAATATAATTAATGCGTATGGTCAAAATGAATATTGGACCGATTATGATGTATATGTAAGAGGATTTTCGCGAGGATTCGGTATTATGGAATGTATCGAGATTTATTCGTTTCCTTGCGCAAATCACATTTATTTTCCTTGTAAAACAAATTGCACTCCGACGTCGATTGAATAATTTGTGTGTGTTCGCGAGCGCAGATAGGAATTGTTTAATTTTGACAAAGAAAATCGCTGCGAGGTATCCTTTACGGATGGACTACTTAAATTTTGGGTATGAGTCACTCGTTGTCTCACGGCTCACCATAAAACTCGTGCTTCCAAACGCATAAGTATTTTTTTTCGCTTTTCGTAAAAGCTGCGTATACTTTTTTTTTTATACAAAAAGCAGCAATTAAGTGATTTAAATCGCTCGACACGTTGCTTTATTATTTAAAGGCCTGAGTGAGATTTTATTCGGAAAATTTGATACACAAGTCGCGATGACGTTGACGATGCGGCAAAATGTTGCTGAGTATAGGAAAAGAATTGACTGCCTTATAAAGTTACGCCTGTTCAATGCCATGAAAGGATCGATCCGACACACACCGTCTCGGATTTTCGTAGGGATTCCATTGCACGGAAGTTTTAGAAGGATTATATATTGTAATGAACAATGAATTGTATTAATTAATCATAATTTAGTAGATACAATTAGGCGAGCACGAACTATTTAAAAAAAATTTTTTTTCTAGAAAATGGCAATAATTTTGAGCGAATCATGACCAATTTATTTAATGAAATTAGATTGGTGACGCTTAACGAGTATATATTTTAAATATCATCGTTATACTTTTGCTCTATACAATTTAATAAAATATATTGTGTCGTAGGAGTAGATTAGAAGAGAAATTCCGTTTTAGCTTACTTTTATAAAAGTAAAAAGGAAGAAAAAAATTGAAATTAAAAAAGGTCAGCTCGATTAATTGACGAGTTGCAAAACATACCGAATTAAATTCACTTTATACGTTACTCGGGACTTGTACGATTTAAATATGTCTGACTCAACTCGGCTATTTTCTACTTCGCTATATCTTTCCACAATTTTGGATTTGACAACCTTGCTTTACAATCCCACCTCAATTTCTTCGTAACTTCCTATTTATTTTAACATTTATGAAACTTCAATGTGTAACACCGTCAAATGAATAATACCATCTTGATAAGTTTCTACTCAACGATCGACGATGTCCCGAAATTTCCTACTCATGAATAATCCAACTCTCTCTCGTTTACTTCCAATTCTATATTGGGTCAACAGCCCATCGCTCGAGACTCGGACCAAGTGGTGTCCGACTAGAGCTAGTCCGTTTCTACTGTCCACGATAGGCAGATCCTTCGAGAGGAGAGCGAACGGTAGCGCGCGCATTACTCGCGTTCGACTCGCGTACGACCAAAGAAGGGGAATCAGGGGGGGAAAAAACGACGAGCACACGACACTTTCGAGCCTCCGTGTGCACATACGGTACGCATATACACTCGTGGACAATGGCGTTTCTCCTTGCGTCCCCTCCCTGAGGTACTGCAGCAGCAGCAGCAGAAGAGAGAGAGAGAGAGAGAGAGAGAGAGAGACTTTATCGCGCGCAGCATATAGTGGTGGCCGCGGCTTCTCTCTTCTCCAGAAAGAGAAAGAGAGAGAGAGCAAGAGAGAAAGAGAGTGGAGGAAGGAAGGAGGCAAGCAAAGCGGCGAGAGAAGCCGGTCCGCCTTGCTCAGTGACTCGCAAGCCTTCAGGCTAATCGCACCAACGGGCCCGATTCAACTCTCCAAAGTTTCTCTCTCTCTCTCTCTCTCGGCCACTTCTCCGCCAGGAATTTTTCGCGCGCAGGCGTAAACTTGCAGCTTCTTCTTGTACTACTTCGTCGTCCAGCTTTTTCCTGCCTGAGCTTCTGATCGTTGACGTGTGCCTCGTCTGTTCCCGTTCTCTCTCATAAAGTTGCTTTTGTTTACTTTCGTTATAAACTCGCTTCGTCTTTGCCATTGTTTACATTTCTCGAATATGCTTCCATTTCATTATTCATGCGCATCTGTATCGTTATTTCGTTATTGCATTCATTATTCACTTTTCTCCTAATGACACAATTTAAATTTAAATTTTTGTAATTACAAACACATGAATTGTGCATGTTCTAGTAAGAAATAATGAGATGTCGATTTTTTAAGTCATTATCCAAACAATGCATGCAAGCAAGCAACTAATTGAAACATTATCTCAGACTAACAATCACTTGTCTCGATCGATATCATCGATACACGCAATCAATCACAATATCACTTCCATCTATTTCGAAAAACTTGTCTATTCGCTAGACAATCCACGATGTAAACACACCGAAAGTAAACAAAAGTCGCAGTAATTCCAATTCTGTAAGCAAGCAAAAGACAAGGCTTAAAAATGTTATCGCTAAAAAGATAATACGCACCTTTGTCCCTTATCGATGTTGACACACGTCAACGAATCAGAGCGAATAGCAGAAAAAGATCGGTATAAGCTCAACGAGTGTAATTCCAGATATATAAAAGGTCCGGGGTTGAGTGACAGATTAAAGGACGGTGGTTGTGTCGTCGATCGAAAGCTGCCAAACTGGCTTGGGTGTCGAAAAACAGCGGCAAAATGGCCGCGGATGCTCTGAGCGATCGGCTCTCGAGCAGGTTGCATCTACAGCCGAATATCCAGCAGCGAACAGTCGGCGAGGACAGGATCAGACGGGCCAAGGAACGAGGCGAGGACATCGCGATATTCAGCGATGTGCCGCTCGAGGGCGATCCCAAGTTCCGATGCTGTCTGGGCATTTATTGTCTGCTGGGGGATCCGAGGCGAGCAGAGCCAGGTGACCGAGTGTGCGAAGGATATGTGCGTGTGGATCGGTTGATGATGGGGGATCGGTTGATCGGTTGAGATATTTATGTTAAGAGTTGGTAAGAACAGGCTTTTGTTCCTCGTATAGCGTAGACCGATTTGGATTCAATTGTCAATGTAAGAAGTTCATTAGCCGATCGATACGACTGATGAATTATGAAGTAATTACCTTTACGATTTTACTGTTACGTATTGTTCGTGAATACAATGTAATTGAGGCCTTTTTTCTGCAGCGATTCGGTACTGAATAGTGAAAATTTTAAGGCAAGGATTTTTTAATAGACGATTTTTGTATTAGGATATTTTATTTAATTAGTGGTAGCCGCTAATTTTAAATTATCGTCATACATGCAAATACTTCAAAGTCACAGAACCGGTTGCGTATAGATAAACCGCAGAAGTACGTAATATATCGATAGTATTTTAAACGTGCATCGTAAAAGTAAAAGTATGATTTCATTTTTTATATTGATTATTAATATTAATAATTTAAAGCAATTTAATCGTTTAAGAATTGATTTTACACTAAGTCCATCAGGTAAACAAACATTTGAAAATTTCCCGAATTATCCTCAGTCTCGCTTTGACCTATTAAACTAAAATGGCGATATTATTCTCAAAACTCGATTTGTTATTTCCTCGATCGGTATACAATAAACTCTCTAGTGCATTCATTAATTAAGTTTATTACCCGAAATTCCATCCGCGACAATGAATTCCACCTTTGCAACAAGTAATTCCAGATATTTGTCAAGCCTTTGCCAATTTAAAAATCATCGGAAAATTAGTGTCGAATCAAACGAGCTTGTATTAATTTAATCTGATTCATGGAAGCTCGGAAATACGTATATCTGCTTCGATATCCCTGCAAAACCACAATTACGAAGTCTAATCGCACGTGTAATTTGTGCGAATTCGAAGCGAAAGTAACATTTACACACATAGTGTCATTTACCAAATTGCGGCATTCGTCCTCGCGGTGTACAATACTCCATAGATCTCGGGGCGCGCGATCGCTATTTATTATACGATAGAGCGCAAGAGAGAGAGAGAGAGAGAGAGAGAGCGTATGTACACACGTTATATATAGCGCAAAACCGCCAATAACGAGGTAGAAAACGAGAAACTTGTCCGCAAAGTGTCAACGCGATTGAGACGTCGTTGTGGCAAAAAAAAAATGCCCATTCGTATACATATCGTCTACGGTTGCTCGACTCATTAGCGCGTTTCTCAAGTTCTCGGTCAGATTTTTCTGCGGCATATGCGTACAATCTTGTTTATACGTGTCGATTGGATAAGAAAAAGAATACTCGATTTAGCATCGAGTCGCCTTATAGTCTGATCGAGCCTGCCGTTACTACTGATCGATGCAAAAATCGTATGCGCGGCGTATATATAATACATACACGCATACATGTAAGGCCGAGTTTTCACACCGTATTGCACGCGCGACAATTAATCACAATAAATTATATATATAGATATACAAAAGGAAGATGACGCACACAGGCTGTGAGCGGGGTTTCGCGCAGTATACCAGCTGATTAGCCGCACCGTGACGACGAATAAGGGCGCGCTACCGGCAACGCGCCGCTACTTTGGCAAACTTAGCTATATAATAGCGGCGTTAAGGTCATGTGACTCTCTCTTTCTCTCTCTTTCCCCCCCTCTCTCTCTCTCTCTCTCTCTCGGCTAAAGCTGATCTTATTTTTACGATCTGGGCCGAGGCAGCTTTATCCATAAATTCGTATCGAGCGTCAACATACGGTCGGTTTTACATGTATATATGTATACGCAACACATAGCTCTCCAGACCATCTATATATACTGACCTCATCGATGGAAACGCATGCGTTGCCGTGTCTCTGTGTGTACATGTGTGTGCGATGATGTGTCGGTGTGTATAATGTATATATCTCTGTCTGGTCTCGGTGTGTGTGTGTGTGTGTCCCTTGTGTATCTTCCACTCAGCTAATGAACTCGCGCTAATAACTTTGCGCGCGCGCGCGAGAGTTTCGGTTTACACTTTCCGCCAGCTCGGCCTCGAATATACACACGCATATACACACAACGACAGTGTGCGTGTGTGTGTGTGTGTGTTCGCGTATTTTGCACACACGTTGAAAATTGATGCGGGGATGCACACGACGTTTTCGTGTACTTACTCGTGTGCGACCGCCGCGGACATTTATCGCTGGTCTTGCGATGGGAGGAGAAAATGTCCGCGATGAGTTTACGCTGTATTGGTCGGGACGATGGTTGCTTCGCTCGATGGATGTTTGTCTTAGAGTCAGTTGTTCATGAAAAAAGTGTAGTTTTTGTAGCGATGGATGGTATTTTATGAATTTGACTATCAATCGTAGGGCTCATGTAAATATATTTTGGAGATTAATGCTAAGAAGGAGTTGTGGTATACGTAGGAAAATAAATAACCTTTATTATAAGGATTATAAAATGTGCACCTGGTAAAAATAATTAAAACTGATCAAAACTTCGTTTGTAAGCCTCCATAAATAAATCGTTAATTATTTACCGACTTTTAAATGCATCACAAAAGCTATTCACGCAAGTTACCAACTAATAGGGATCAAACGTACCTTCTGCAATTGAATTTAAGAGAAACTGACTCGGGCTCCAGCAAATAAATAATGTCATTATCCCAAACAAGGTAAGCAAGTGTACTTCGATGTTCGTTGCAAAAAGATAAAGCTTAAAAAGCCCCATTGGGCATTGCCTACAATAAACATCTTTAATTGTCGCATTGTGGCAAAGCCTTATCGCGAATAAGCATGACAATTACAGCGACGCATAAAACAAGATCAGGATAAAATAATGGAAAAAACATTGTTTCCCGTGATTATAGGCCTGTGGACAATGTTGCTTTATTATTTGATTCTTTTATGTGATTAATTCGCAATATACATAGAATAATAAGGGAAATCAATTGAAGAAAAATAAATTCATTAAATGGAGCTATTAATATGAAGAACGATTTTACATTGCAACAATGTCACTCTCTCGAATGCATTAAAAGACACTAGATTAATCAAAAGAGAGATTGTGCATATATGAGAATTCTCGCAATAGAAGCTTATTGTGTGCGCGCGCGCAGTTTTTTAAACTGTTCTGCACTACTTACAAGCTTAGCAATAAAATGCTTCGCGCAGATTGTTTCGCACGAGATACACTGTTGTTGGAGCGCAATACCTCGTCCGACTTATTATCTTTATCGCGGTACAGCTCAATACGACACGTGGCGAGATATTAATAAGAATGATGTCATCGCGCAGAGTCTACGGAATTCACCCAAATGGATATTAAACAACGCCGAATTTGATACATTAGCGTTGATTTTGAAAAAGGTTTTATTTTGCCAATAACCGAAAACACGAGGATCGCGGCCAAACTTTTACTCCGAATACTTTATTATTATTTTTAAAATCCTTACATATGGAGAACGTCTGCGGTTCGAAGGATAAATTTGTTCAATTTATACACGGCACAGTGTTTCTTGTACTATCGATAAAGACTGATTGATCTACGGACCGATGTTCCTTAATGAGTTTACAAACGCTTCGTCCCCTTTGAAAAAGTTGCCTCGGGCTTTTATAAAGCAGTTAAGATTCGGCAACTGTTACGCGCGCTCGCGTGCATGTAAATTTAGACTTGCCGCGCGCGTATCAGCGAATGCTCGACGTCTGCGCCATCCCAGGAAAGACTGGAATAGTATAGCTTTTGGCCCCCTTTGGGTTCGCCAGATCTGATTTTGCTCGTACACTCGTTATTTTTAAGCGACGCTCTCCCTCTTGTGTGCACAGAACGCATGAATTCGATTTCGTTGAAATTCTACAAAGTTGCAAATTATTTTTAAATGATTTTCATCGGGATGAATATTATTGGACGAAATCGAATTTATTTTTCAAATAATTCGAACGAGTTACGAATTATGAAATGGAGTTCGATGATTCTCTGTGCTCTCGATCCGATTTTAATCATCGTAAATCGTCTTAATACGATCGAGGAGAAAGGATGAAGACGCTATCATTGGTTTGAAATAAATGAAGCAACTGTATCTCTTCGAGTTTTACGAATGCGCATCGAAATAAATGCCGACGCCCATATTTGGACTGATTTTTAATATTATATTACTGGAAGGCGTTAAAGTCATTAATACCGCAAAACCAGTTGCAGCAACCATACAATTTTGACCATATTAGGATCGCAAAAGTCCGCATTCCATATTTACTGTCTCCTTCGCAAACACACTTTAGTCGAATACATTTAATAGATTTTGAGAGTATAGCTTAGGTAAAAATTTAAGCTCGCTCCAGCTCCAAGATTCTGCGCTTATAATAATATTTGCTAAAGAATTTAAGATAGACCATGCCGAACGCATTATATCCTATGAAACATGAGAATGTTAAAAATACATTTTAAGAAAACTATAGAGATATCCGAGAAAGTAAACTGTATTCTTCTCCCGCTTATGCATCACGCATCCGTAAAAAAAACTCGCTACACTAGCCCACTAGCAAAAAGACAGCAAAAACAAAGATTCATCTTATATCAAATCGGTCGAATAACATTCTTTAACCGTTATATCCGCACCTCTCGCCAAAAGAAAAGAGAAACATCGCCGCCACAGCCTCCCGAAAAAAAAAAAAAAAAAAACGAATGGAACAATCGCCCAGACACGTTCACTCGATTGGGAAGAAAAGACGATCAGCCGGTTGTCGAATCGACTGTCCTGTATTATATGTATATGCATATATACAGACGCAGGCATAAGCCGAACACGTTCGGTAAGCCCGTTGCCTCATCGACGCGCGAAAGGCCTTGGACCATCGCGCCTCTTTGAGCTTTATACATACATATACGGACGTCGTGCTCGACGCAGCGGCTATGGGGCCTGGGATGACGTCACGTCGCCGCGTTGCGGCTCCTTCTCTCTCTTTCTCTCTTTCTCTCGCTTGGCCACACAGTGCTCAACTTTGAATCATGCTGCTGCTGCTGCCGCGGGGCCCATCAGAGATAAACTTCGATTTACGCGCGCGAACGATTAATTTATGGGGTGATGGTTAGACTGGTTTTTTGTTTCGCGAGCTTGGAGTTTTGGATGATGCGTCCAACTTAAAAGTGGTTAATGATTAGCTCCGTCTGTTTTTCCATTTTCAAGGCATACTTTTTTGGCGCGCGAGTTTTCGCGAGGTATCGAAATCAATCTTGTTGGTTGTTTATCGGTTTACAGATGTAATCGAACCTCTGAGGCCGCGAAGTTGTTGATTCTATTATATAGATGTATTGGATTACTCAAAAAAGGGATCGGTACTGGTTTTTCTCTCTTTTACTTTACGAAGTTTTAGTTAATTCCATATTTCATCTTTAAATCTGAAGAATATATGACATTTTTAGAACTGTATAGATCGGATCTAATGTCTCAATTAAAAGGAAAGTTTTGCGAATATTAGTTCCGTGATTCTCGTAGGAAGCAAAGTTATGAAACTCACTCAATCATCATTATATACGTGTGGCGTGAATGTTGGTAATAGTCAATTGCAAATGAATATGTACCATTTCGTGATAGACTTCCATCAATCAGCATCAATTCACCAAAATTCGTACAGAGTAATCGAGGAAATAATAATTATTCACCGAAATTCGCTCGTTTAAGTACTCCGCGAATTTTCAAATTCGCATTTACGTGATTTTCCACATCTCTCTAATATATTCTATTTTGTTATAGTTCGGATTTCTATTTGTATTTTAATAAATGACATCACACACCATTCCTCTTATAGCAGCGCAGTTCTAACGCAAACAGTCTAACCAATTTCCTATTACTTACATCCGCCACGCGTATTAAATTTGATTAATTTTTCGAGATAAATTTACATGTATAATTGAAAACTGCAACAAAAAAAACAAACGAATGTAGCCATCACCAATCGTCAAAATCCTCGTAAAGAACAAAAAGCGCTCGTAAATGCCATACTTAATATTATACGGGCAAAAAAATCTAGTAACGAGGAAACATCGAGATATTCCCCTGGACGCCGCGCTTTAAAAATTGCACTTTTTTTGCTCCCTCGTGCAGCGCACAATACTTCTTTTATTGTTATTACAATATGTCTGTGTGCGCGCGAAGCTGTCAGTTTACTCAGGCCCGCGCGTCGCTCTCGACTGCATCCTATAAGCCCGCGATTCATTGCACAACGGTTAGCGTTCATTCAAGCTTCTCTTACTTGCCGCCTGATGAATAGTTTAAAAATATTGATTTTGCTAATCTAGCCTGGAGAAGAGAGCCTGAGAGTGTCTTTCTTTCCCTCGCGAGAAAAGTGCTAATGCATTGCGATCGTTATTCCAGAGGCGCTTGAATTTATTCGAATACCTTTTTTTCCATTCATTTAATTTATAACAAAAATTGTTAGGCTATAAAAAAATGTACGAAAATCATAAAAGTCATAATTATAAAAATCATAAATGTCGTGTAATACCAATGATTACATGTATTACACCTCTTTATCACATAATCATATAATTTAATCACGCACCAAAAGCACGACCCATAGTCAGTCAGCCTGTCAATTGAAAACAGAAAAAAAAAACACTCAGTGTCGAGCCCAAAACACACGAGAAAGAAATAACACATTTCGAATACGTCGCCTCCGGAAGTGGCAGGAGGAACTCTGAGGTCAAAAAAGACCGCGCGTTGAAATTTGGATGCAAGACACGAGAATCCACGGATTCGGTGTTATTATACGACGACGACGCAAAAGGCCGATGCGAGGGCTTAGATCATCGTCTCTTATAGTCGCGGCTGTCTTCCCGTATAATATTCTCGGGTGCGCGCAACCGCGAGAGAGGCGTATAGCATCGATTCGTCTTGCTTCTCCAAAACTTACGGATGAGAGAACGGCGGGCAAGAGGTTGAAGATCCACGTCGAAACGCCCACCGAGCTACGTGACCTTGTGAATCATTTGAGCGAATCGCTCTTTTTCCGCGGCTCGACTCGCGGTTCTTAAAGTGAATCGCTGATTGTTTTTTTTTGGACGAGAAAAATTTTTGTCGTCTTTCTAATGGAAAGGATTAATTTGCTTTAGTGCAGAGCGGACAGCTTTCGAAGGAAGTGATGCCTTCGTATTGTTTGTTTTGTATACGCGTAATTGGTTCAAATTGAATGATACGATTCTTTGATTGAACTAAAAATAGAGTCGTGTAACTTTGGTCTGTAGGTAATTTCAATCGATAAAAGTTTGAAAATACTGTGCAAATGTATTTAAGCTTGTATGAATTCATAGAGGAACATTTACTTTAAATCTTCAAGCTATACATTTCAAGCTATTCCATGAGCAGCCGTCATTTCCTCCATATCAACTTACTTAGTAATGCGCGGGGCTAAGAAGATTAAGCCAACTAGAAAGAATCACGTTTAGTATAGGCTTGAGAGAAACTCTGTATCGGCTTATCGCCGATCGCGAACAACGGAAACTCGCTACTGTTGTCCGAGTCATTCTATTTAAAACCATTTCCCATTTAGAAAAAAAAAAAATTGTATTACACGTCGCTCGTCCATTATTGTCATTCTTTAAAAATGTGAAACTTATGTTTCATACATTCGAGATAAACCGAGGCATGTCATAAAAAAGCAAAAAAAAAAAAAAATTTAATGGCTAGTTAATGAGAATATTAATTTAATGTTTGCCGATAACGTTGCGTTAACGATGACACTTAAATGTCAATATTTTTTGCCACCTTTGTAAACTGTAATCACCGCGAATGTTCATAAAACGAAATTTGTACCAATTAATGAATGCTTGGCAATTGAAGATGACGCACTGCATGTCTTCCTTTTCTTTTCCTTTTTTTTTCTTTTTAGGTGAGAGGTCGTTTTTCGGTCGATATTTGCCGTTCAAGGTTAAGTTTTAATCGACAGCGATTTTTTTCCTTTGAGCGCGCTATGAAGATTCGGGTTAATCAGATTCAAAACTCTTGCTTGGTACAAGCTCATCTGCGCGAGAAATAAAAATCTCCGCGTTAGAGCGGTTGATTACATTGAATCTTTTGGACAAGGTGACTAAAACTAGCATTATAAATACTGTATACATTACTATTCAGTATCACACGGAAATGTTTCCTTATTACTAGACTTGAATATATTTATAAAATCTTATAGAAAATTTAATTTTAGAAGTACACCGAGAATAGCCAGTAAGCAAAAACAATAACATAAACGAAAGAAATAGCGAGCATGAAATCATCGTGGCGATGCGCCATCTTTTGAGGATGTCCATCCAGCAAAGCGTGACAGCTTTATAAATCGTCGTAGGCAATAAATAATCATTGATCACGGTCGCGCACAAATACTTTATTATCAAATAACGATATATGCGCCGCGAGAGGGAATGAATAGTCAATCGCCTGTATACGATCAATGCGGACTTTGGGACTCGCTAAAAGGCGACTATGCAATTTCGCTAAATATGGCGCGCATCGGCAGCCAGGCATGGGTGCAGGATTTTAAAATTCGCTTGCATAACTCCTCATGCTATTTGTTTGCGTATAGTCAACGTTCTTTTTATTGGTGTCCTGAAGCTCGGCGATCGTCTCATGTTAATTAGGCCTGCGAACAATGATTTATTGGGAAGATAATTTATGATAAACGCGGTAATTATTGCACGGGAGATTTCGTCGGAGACCCGCGGATTCGTCAGAATTGCGTTTCGTGCTGATTTTGTATTCTATTCGGCATTTTGTGCCGAAAGGCCCGTATTTAAAATCACTTATAAATGATTAAAGCGAATATTCATACGACCTCTTGCATCCCAAATTCTTTCTCGTTGATCTAGAAATCTGGTATTCCTAATCGATCGTCCTCGTATTTATTAACAAAAAAAAAATGTTTACACTTCGAGGGTCGACCTCGTTAAGTACACACGCGCATAATGTGCAGACTATGCAGCATTTCATCGTTGACAAAGCGTGCAGCGGAAGGAAAAAACTTTTATGTTTACCGAACATGCCATATACTCAACCTTCCTTCTCTGTTTTCACATTTATCCATCGGAACTGACACCATTAATTAAGTACACAGAAAAAATTTAATTGAAACCTTCTAGAAAATCGAGCATCCCCTTAAACACGAAAACATCATTGTTAATACCTACAATATTCAATTGAAAAGTTTAAGTATTCGCATCGCGATAAATATTTAACAATCCGTTGCTACGCGCTTAAAAATGCAGACACAACAATCGCGTCGATTCATCGCTAATGCAGTTTTCCATTGAGCAAGCCCCGTAATTCGGCAATTCGCTCGCAGGCAAGTTATATATACTTATAGCATCGGAGGACGTTTGTGCACTGTACGAGAGCGCACCTTTCGTGAGTGAAATAAAAAGAGTTGGGCGTGCCGGCATATCGGCGTCAAATCGCGTACGCGGAGAGAAATTGGTCGGTCGCCGCGCCGCCAGTTGTGTCTGCCCGGTCGCAAATATATATGAAAGAGCCGCGATTATGCACGTAGGCACGACGAGGTGCGACGGAATTACAAATCAGCGGCTGCAGTGTCCAGTTAGTTAGGCGCCTCACGCAATCGTTTCGCCCCGACGAGCTTGCCGCGTGAGCTTCGTTTTGCTCCCCCTCCCGCGCGCATATGTACATTTACACGCATGATCTTCTCTGCGCTCCGATGCGACAGAATTTCCACCTTTGCTCCTTGATGTTCGCGCGTACAAAAGCCCGCAACGAAAGCTCTTTTTGTGTTTGATGTTGAACTTTTTTGGACTTTCCTGTAGAACACGTTCTCCGTATTAGTATGAGAGGTGGCACAATACTTTAGAATTATTCATTTATTTGAAGCTATAATCGTTACGAATATCAAATCGATTGAAGAAAATTCGTATAGGCATGTATGCGCAGGTTTTAAAAAAAGGACAGAAACATTAAAGAAACCTGCAGTTTTGCCTCCGCGTATTGCCAATCGATATCCCAGAGACAAACAAGTGTATAACACAAATGTATATCAATGAACTATTCAATATATATGATAAATTATGAGTGCACGGCTAAGATTATTTATTGGACTTTGTTTATATTTCCCAGGCACCAAGAAGATGGAATACAAGACACGACAGTGGCACGAGAAATGCTTCTGTTGCGTAGTCTGCAAGAACGCAATCGGTACCAAGAGCTTTATCCCGCGCGAGCAGGAAATCTACTGCGCTGGTTGCTACGAGGATAAATTCGCTACCCGATGCGTCAAGTGCAATAAGGTACGTCAATCAACTAAATACATTTATTTCGATATCTAGTCCTTTTCTCCATAGTATATCACATCTCTGTACAATTCCACAATTTTACCTGCCGTACTCAATATCTCCCTGCATGGGCGTTAAACTGACGTAACCTTTGATTCTTTATATAGATCATCACCAGCGGCGGTGTGACATACAAGAACGAGCCATGGCACAGGGACTGCTTCACCTGCAGCCACTGCAATCAGTCGCTCGCCGGTCAGCGATTCACGTCCCGCGACGAGAAGCCATACTGCGCCGACTGCTTCGGCGAGCTCTTTGCTAAGAGGTGCACCGCATGCACAAAACCGATTACCGGTGAGTTTACTTTCCACCCTTTTGGCATCGGCTCTATCTTCAGATGTCTCTCTCTCTCTCTCTCTGTGCTGCATGCGCCCACTGTACCGAGCTCATTTTCAAATCCGCTAATCGGCTTATCGGGTAAACTTGTCGCCGATAACTTTGTCTCTCTCACTCTCTCGTGAATATGGAATATCGAGAGCTGCGCTCAGGCGAATCCCGGGGTCGCTTTATAAGTTTGGTATCGCTTCTTCTGGCGCATGCTAGACGGTTTTAAATATAGATTTTGATTGAAATTTAGAGCTGCATAGAGAAAGAGAGAGAGAGAGAGAGAGAGAGAGAGAGAGAGAGAGAGAGTTGAAAAGAAAGTTATGAGCTGAAATTTTATTGGTTGCAGGAATTTGAATTATAATATATCGTGCAAACGCAGAATCAGAAATTTTGTATATCATTAAAATACTTTATGTTAAAAAGAGTTAATGGGGATTTTTCGAACTAGCTGCTGGAAATTCAGCCCGATCAGTTGGATAACAATAGAAAGTGGAATGGAATAAATAAAATAAATGGTTTGTTTGTTCTTTGTAGGTATCGGTGGCACGCGCTTCATCTCGTTCGAGGACAGGCATTGGCACAACGACTGCTTCATTTGCGCGGGCTGCAAGACCTCGCTGGTCGGCCGCGGCTTCATCACCGACGCCGAGGACATTATCTGTCCCGAGTGCGCCAAGCAGAAGCTCTCGTAAGCCGCTCCCGACACCGCCCCCCAACCAACCACCAACAACAACGCCACCCCCATCCGTACACACTTTGCGCACCTATTACCACCCACGCATGACCATATGTGTATAACAAAGTATAACACAGGGAAAAACCATAGGGTAGGAAAGAGAGGTTATACCCTTTGAAGAGTAGAGAGAATTTGAGAGTGTGGTCGAAGAACAAAGGCGATTTCAATTTTTGTCGATATAGAAAAATAGTGTGTGCGCGCGCGCGTGCCTTTGGGACAGTTTGAATTGTATTGAGAAAACAAAAGAAACCCTCGCTACCAAAGCTATATCGCGATTCTCGGTTTCCCACCGGCTTGGATTTCAAAGTGGATGATACCGAGGCTGCGGTGATTGTTGAAATCTTGGATGGATGTGGAATCAACGAGAATCGATGGAGAGAACGCTCGAATTGGGGCTTTTTAACGGGTCGACTTTGAGTTCGCCGCACCTTTGCTCGCTTTTTATCGTAAGGCTCTTTTCCTTTCCGTTATCTCGACACACACACACACTCGACACGCTTTATGCGTTGCTGCTGTCACTGAGTGAAATACTTGCGCGATCCACGTGGAATTCTAGGTGATTCATATGTGTCAAAGTATAGAAAGATACGGCCTCATATGGTAACCTTAGTTGGGATATATAGGATTGGTTATACATACGATCGCTCGACACTTTTTACTCGCAGCGGATACTTTGCAATTTGACATCCTTAAATATAATTGTAACGAAGAAAGGAGGAGAAGAGTTTGTACAGAAGAAAAGTCCGGGGACTTGCGCGCGTTAAGCTCCAATTTGAGGAAGAGAGAGAGAGAGAATTTCCACTCACGTATCCACCGGAAATTCAACTTCCCGATGCTTTGATGAGCAATTCCGGGTTCTAATCTAATCGACAAAGACATTATGCGGGGCTCGCGTTTCGTCGATGCTCATGTACAAGCGTATAACGATTATTATTGAAGCACCGAGTCTCTGTACAGGTATATATATATAATACACATATCGTGTATGTTTCACGGTATGCGATGCAGCAAGGATATTTTCTTACGATTATATGCCCACGGGTTCGCGCAGCATCGGCGAAACGCGATAGTACGGATAATTGTAGTTTTTGTTTTTTATTAGCGAGGGTTTTATTATTATATTACGAGAGTGTATCGACGAGAGAGATGCCTTGGATTTTCGACGCTATTCAAAAAACAAATCAAATCGCCTTTTGTCTGTAATAATGCATATATACTAATTGTGCGGTTCTACTTAAAGATTCACAAACAAAGCTCCGAACGAACGATGAATAATATGCGATAAAGGGGAGGGAGGGATGATGGATCGAAGAAAACAGGTGACGTCGCGATGTTAATCAATTATTAATGTTATTGTTTTTCGCTTTGTATACATGAATATAGAAGGAAAGAGAGAGAGAGAGAGAGAGAGAGAGAGAGAAAGAGAGAGAGAGCGAGAGAAAGAGAGAGACGGTCGAGCTGTTATTTTGCCGCAGCGATGGATAAAAAGATTTTAAGGTAAAAGAAAATAAAGAAATACACGCGGAACGATACCCTACAACTATATACCTGTACGATTAAATTTCACGTATATAGTCATTTCATTTTTATTTAAAACCGCGACATGCATTACACTAGAGCAACACACTTTACGCGAAACAGTAGCGTAAAATTCTTCGAACACTTACACACACATATACATGTACACAACAGGCAGTACACACAATAGAACGTTTTCGTTTTTAATTTTTTTTTTTTTCGGAAAGAGATCAACTTTTATGTTTCTTTTCCTTTTATTTGACACTCTGTACATTAAATGAATTTAGCATCGGTGACCCGCGTGTGATTGAACAAAAACTGTCTAGACGAGAAAATATTAAAAAAAACAAAAAACAAAAAGAAAGATAAATATATAAAAATTTGTATCTTATTGTGGTTTTCTTTTTTAAATATCGCTTACTTTTATTATTAAGTGAAGCATTTCTATATTGTGGAGAACAAAAAATATAAGATTTTATCGAGTAAAGATAGAAGAAAAATAGCACGCGGGAAAGAAGCGCAAATTAATTGTGGCCTTATATTCGCATGAGTGAATACCATCAGCAAAAACTAATGCCTTGCGTATAATATATTATAAATGTAACACTATTACGATGATGTAAGACACTTAATGCGATTTATGAAAAAATATTATAGGGAAAAAAAAAAGATATGTAATAAGAGACGACATGACAACAGCGTACGGATTACAAAGGAGAAAATTATATTTCGATGTACTGAGCGTTTATTGTTAAAAGAATAAACAAAGGGAAGCGTCATGACCAACACATTGTACCCGCTATATATTCTTACGAACCACTTACATACTAATCGCCTTTATTAGAAATGATACGATTAAAAAAGAAAAATATTCTGTATTCAACGTATCATACTGTTACACTGTAAAATTGACAAATGAATAAATGTAATTATTTACGATTATCTTGAGGTCTTATTCTTTACCCGCTATATCCAAATTGTATAGCTGTATTTAATTGCAGAAATTTCAAATCTAAAGAAAACAATGAAATAACAGATATTCTATCAGACTGTTACATACTACTTTACTTGCATAAAAAATTAAAGTTTTAAAAAGAAATTAATTTTAAGAACTTAAAAAAAGCAATTAATACAAAATAGTGTTTGATAAGACACAAATTTTATAATCTTTTTTGTTTACGATGCTTAAGAATTTCTTCATTTCGTATTTAAAACATTATTTCAATCTTATAAATGATCCTTCTCCTGAGATTAGCAAAAATTATATTATTTGTAATGTACTATTATTCTAATAGATCGACCAATTATTGTAATAACATGATGTTTATTGTTATGCTGTAACAATTACAAAGTAAAATTAGATTGAGTAACATTTCCAAAACAGATTTTAAAATTAGAAATTTATTTGTTGATCGATCCTCTTATTCAAATTATCAGTATCTATTTAAAAATTGTTTAATTGTAATAAATATACCTATCTGTTAACTTTTGTGTTATTTTAACCAAGAATTTTTTTTCGTAGAAATCTGTATAACCGATAGCAGTATAAATTGGGAAGCTTCGAAACACTTATGAAAGATGGCGACGTCTTACACAATACAAAATAAAAATATTAATAACATTTATACTTAACGCTTTCTTTTTTAATGACGTCAGTATAGTTTTTACAGAGTATGACCTTTAAACAATTGTATATTTTTTCAATTAAATATTATTGATGTAGTTGTATAAACTGAGGTGTAAAGTCAGGAAGATAATATACGTAAATGTCTAAGTGTTTACTACGTCGTCTGGCTGTACTTGGACGAAATCTACCCAATGTAATGTTCAAATTAACAATGATTCAAAGATTATATAATATTGGGACAAATTCTTAAATTTCATGAAGCTAATTGTGCTAAGCAATTGGCAGCCGTTTTTAAAATTTTTTTCAACGCAACATTATATTTGCAAAAATAGATAAGCGAAATAAACGGTGCAATAGATAATGACTTATCCCAAAATCGAAATTGTGCAAACGTTGTTAAAATTTTGTTTTTTCTTCTATCTCTGTCTCCTCGATCTTCCCGTTACGATTAACTTTTCTAGTTGATGTTTTAAATAAAATCGCGCGAATCAGTCGCCGTCGACTCGCTTCTCTCTTCGCTGGGGGTACTTTATACATACATGATTTTCTCTCACCGCCACATTATAAAGCCCTTCACCAAGCGCAATTTAAAAGTTTACATCATTCCGTCAAGGTATTAAGCCACGACAACAACTAGACTGCACAGCTATGAGGGCCTATGGTCTCGACAACAACATTTTTCCTCAAAAATAATCCGGAGACCATTATCTTTTGCGAAATATGGTAATAATCTTAAATCGTACATAACTTTTTGCGTTGATTTTTTTTTATAGAGCTAAAGCTTTTTCTTTTTAATTACGTGACTTGAAATTATTTCGTTTTTAAAATGGATAGAGGCTGACCTAATGTAACATTATTAATAAAATTGCAAGACAACATACAGAATATTTTATGTTGGAAATTAATACATGTAGTTTATATTTATATTTGATAATGAGAGTGTCAAATAATTAGGGATTTAATTTCCGTGGAAAAGTTGTATTGATTTTAAATATATAGGCATATAATACAGCGATCAGCTTTGCACTGATTTAAAGTTAAGAAAACGGATATCGATTAGGTAATCAAATTTAATCGTCCATAATTTAAAAAACCTTTACACAAAGCTGTCGGTAATTCATTGCTATATGCACAATGAAGGTTTAATTTTCGCACTGATTGATAAAAAATTATCGACATTCGAAAAGGCCAAATATATCTCACTACAACGCTCGCCAATTTGAAGGTAAATCTCAATTTTTAGTCACCATAAAAAGGAATGCGGCAAAAGTCCTTTAATTTCATTTTTATTTCTCTCTAACGAATTTCCGCGAAGCAGTACATCTGAAATCGATTGGAAGTATACAGCGCGCCCGATTTCGTCGCACCCAACGCCTCTATACGTACGGGAATTTCATTTTTCGATCCAAAGTGTGTGTGTGTGTGTGTGTGTGTAGGTGAGCGGCAAACTCAGGGCAAAATAGACGAGCGAACAATGCCGATGTGTATGTCCGGCGAGGGACGACGAGGCGGTAACGATGGTATTATTATTCCAGCGCGGGCGCAATTCCGAACGTCCGATGTGACGAATATTTGACGCAGCCGGTACTCCCGATTCGATTGCATTTAAAGTACTTGATTCGCGGCTGAGCGAAAGAGACAGAGAGAGAGACAGAGAGAGTGAGGGAGAAAGAGGGAGCGAGGGAGGGAGGGAGATTTAAAACGAAAATGGCATCAAAGGGGGGAGGGGGAAACACGGCGACGCATGCGAGTGAAAGAATCTCGCCAAAGTATCGTCGATGTTGCCAATCGTTACCGATTGAATTCACAATTACACGGTCGACGAACGGCGAGCGCCGATAAATTTTCAATGCATGTCTCACGGGACGTGCACCTGCATTAAGGATGTAACTGGGAAAAGAAAACAGCTGGGACTGGTAGTTTTTGTTCAATGTTGAAATACCAAAAAATTGAAGTAATTGCACGAGCTAAATTTTGGTTGAGTTTTGCGTCAGTATACCTATCCTTTTCATCTATTTTTTCAATCTAATATTTTGAAGTTCTCTATACAGTTTTGGAATATTTCTATTTTTTATCAACAAATTGACGATTTTTTGTTTTAAGGTGAAGGGATTGGTTTTACTACCTGTAAATGTAGCTTATTTTAAATTAAAAGTTAATCTTACGGATTCATGCGTAAAAGAATATAATGAATCATAATACATGTGTCTGAATAATAAATACTATCTATTTTGATATTTTAGCTCGGTACAAAAATTTTTTCAATTAATGCTTTTGCCGAGGACAAAATTCATGAAAAATGTTTGTTGCGGAAAATTTTGATGAAAAAAGTTACCTTTATCCAGGGTCGAACCCAAAAATTCAGCCCTCTCAATCCAAGGATATAGAAATTTTATACATAGTATGAATAAAACTTTTTCTGAGTAAACCATTTTAAATTATTTGTTACAAAGTCTTTTATTTATGGAATAGACAGTTTAGCTACGGTTCATGCAGTGTTTACATCAATATCATAGATATGAATTAAAAATTCAATGCCGTAAATATTGAAAGTGCAATTGTTTAAAATGAATATTGCGAGAAATTAAGGGTCAATAATTTCTATAATACCTAATTATTGAGTCTCATCAATCGTTATCTTGTGAAACTAATATAATACTTAAAGTTAGACACAAGCCAAAAAAAAAACTTGTGGCTCAATTCACAAGAGCACAGAAATAGCACAAATCATGCATCTTGCAAAGGATGAAGCGCACGATACAGAGAGAAAATGTACAAGTGTTGGTTCACAAATCGTTCAGTTTGGAACAGTGGCAGAAATTAGCGCGAACATTACCCCGCTACAATTAAACACGCGACAACGTAAACGCGCGATCCGCGCTTAAATTTCAATCTGCACCGTGTCTGCATGAAAAGCGTAGCAGCGCTCCAGCCAGAGAGTAGTTTTCGAGTCTTTATGTAGCTCATGCGTGTCTCGCTCGCTCGCTCGCTAGTTTCAGACACCGAGAGAGAGAGAGAGAGAGAGAGAGAGAGAGAGAGAGAGAGAGAGAGAGGGAGTATGTCTCGGAGCTTGACACTCGGCGCGAGAGTGCAGCAAATGCGATTAATGCACGCGGTCGCACCCCCCGTAAGTAAGTGTGTGTACCGGGGTATAGTGTCTTAACGAGGGAAATTTGACGACACTTGCGCGCAACCCGAAATCCTCGGGGAGATTTTACTGGGAAGTTTTTGGGGAAGGACAAGTTGGGCGCGCGTGCAAGCGTGAACTTATACTTCACATTCGATTATGAGCTCTCTCATACTAGCATCATCTGTACTATTATTAAGCTCTCATTGTAATGATGAATTGGTAAAAATGCAAAAAATGAATCTACAACAAATATATACGAGATATACCTGCATCTTTATAATGCATAGCTAAAATCGTTAAATTTTTTTAATAAATTATACCCAATGTAACGATAACTTTATCCCGATTCTGAGCTCAAATTTCTTCAATTAGGACAAATTAAAAACTTTATTTATCGTCTTATTATATGAATTAGAAAAATGTGTCAGAATTCGCATGCCGTACGTCAGTGTATACCGGCTCATGAAAAAATAATGAAAAATTAAGGACAGACAGTGCACACATGTTAAGGGCCATAATAAGAAACGGCCATCAGCAGGTCGCACTAGGGCGCGCGGAAATTCCAAAAATTAAATAAAAGCGCGCGACGTTAAGACGGCGCAAAAAGAAAACCTTATCATACTGCAATCTCCGCGGTGAAATCCATTCGTCCAACATTACACCGCCATTAAAGCGAAGCTTTATCGCGGTTCTCGCTCGCGCACCGGCGATGGTGCATATATATGATTCCGACCTGCGACATCTTTTATACATAGGCTCGGCGGTGGCATCGGCGCTATTTTTTTTTACGGCCTAATACTCGTTCGAGCTGCGTCAACTTTTAGTGCACACGACCTTTCTCCCGTTCGAATTTCATACGCCGCGGGAACGCAGCCGTATAAGCGCGTAGTTGAACAGGCCCTGGTACGGTCCTAGTAGTCGCATCTGCGTATGTGGAACATTGCGACTCGCGGTGCAGTCAAGGGCTAAAACTTATACAGAAGTGAGCGTCGCTCCCTTGCGGGGCTGCGCTGGCAAGCATGGGGCCGGTTTAAAGTTGTACTTAAAATGTTCGTGGCCAGCGGTGGTCGCGAAACGATGGCCGCAGCTACCCTCTACGCGGGACCGTAATATTTATTATCGACGATAAATGCACGTTTCTCGTATTCATTATTATGGAACAGCTTTATTGCTGTTCATATTCCGTGGCTTTTAGGACTTTTTGATGGAATAGATTACAATTTCATTCCCCCTTGCTTTATGACTCTTTTAACTTTATTATTGCTAATAAATTCTTCTTCCTTCCTTCTGCTTTTTTTCCTTCTCTTTCTCTCTCTTCTCTCTCGACGCGAAAAAGTAATTGTGCTCGGAGCTCAGGCCGATATGAGTCACGGCTAAATTATGCGAACTTTGTTTTCTCCTTTTTTCCTTCTAATTTCCGTATTCGCGCGTCTCTTCGCTTTAATTATGGTTTTAATACACTTTTTCATACATATTTTTTTGACGAATACTCATTGTTCCTTTTTGGGCATCTTATATTGCGGATCGTTTTCCAGTGTTTTGTCTGTCGGAAAATTCTCAAAATAATTCTGTTTTAGATACAAACCGTAACATATTTTTATTGTTCATTGTCTACAGTAATATCTTCTAGTTAAATCATCGATCGATTAATTAGGTATTATTACTCATTATCATCGCGTAACTCATCTAAACAGCAATTAAGCGACAATGTTCCCAGAAGTACGTCCATAACCGCGGCGGCAACGAAATCCCTAGAACCATCTTGTACATTCGCTCGATAACGACACACATCAGTACCGCTTCGCTCGTCACTTCGTGCACTGTCAATTACCCCAGCGAAAATACATCCCGAGCCGCGATCGCGCATGATTTAACGTTCAATTAGTGGAGGGTATATTTGAACGCCTCTCTCTCTCTCTCTGACACATATCGTATAATCCCTTCGCATCGTTGCCGAATAAATTCAGCAGCTGTCGAACGCGCGGCGAGCCGTACTGTGTCACCACCACCACCGCCGCCAATAATCGAATCATTAGCTAAACGATCGCCTGCACGCGAAATCCCACCAGAAAAGCTATGTGTATACATATACATCATACATATATACAAATAACGAGGGCGTTCTATACTTTGCTCGTCTGCCTTTGAAATTTCATAATTCATCGATGTTTTGGCCGTATATGTGTACGGCGGTAAAAATGGCTCACGGCCAACGGCGGGGTGGTGGTAAATTCGCGCGCGCGATTCGTTCTATTATTTGCGCGTGGCGCGCGGTTGTGCAACGCTTCTCTCTCTCTCTCTTTTTCTCCCGGCGTCGCGTGTGTACCATAAATCGATTTCCTTTGATAAGCAGGCTGGCAGCACTAGTCGCGCGCCCATCGAATAATATGCATGTATATGTGGGCGCAGTTCGGGGCAGAAAGTATACGATCAAAGCGCAGCTCGTTCCAGGCACGTATGCTACTGCAGTGTATATAATAACGGCGGATATGCGCGTCGACGAGTTTCGAATGGAGAGGAACCGAAATGGCCTCTTTGTAGTTTCTATACCGAATCTTTGTCTTGGAACCTTTATTTCGTCCTCGCGTCTCTTACATTTTCTGAAAATGACAATTGATGCAAAAATGCTTTATTTCGCGCTATTTATTGTAAAAGGAAATATTTAAACGTGAACTCTATGAATTGATAATAATTAATCTAAAGAATTCGCTTGAAAAATAAATGATATAATTATCACGTGGAGTATCGAGCATTTAATTAAAAAATAATTTTATTGTCCCGAACTGCAACGGATTAGGTATAGCCCTGAATCACAGAGTAAACCCACTAGTTCGGTGGCTGTATCAAACAAAAATGTTGCACTTAGCTTTCAACGCGCAATCGAAAGGCCATTTAACAAAGCATATACTCGCTGCTCCGTTTACCTCGCTGAATCATTCAGTATGCGTACGCTACTTTTCGGACGGGCATTTTTTTTTCATTCTGCATGTCCCGAACGCCTTGTCTCTCTCTCTCTCTCTCTCTCTGCTCTTTGGTCCACTTTCATTCAAGCGCACAAGAGAACACACACGTGATGTTTGCTCACTCGCGGCGGGGGTATAAGAGCTACCGGAGCTACCAACAAACAATTTATCGTCGTTGCTGCCCGAACAATCATCCGCTAACGATAAATCGTATCGGCCCTTTGCGCCGTGTCGGATTAATGTTTTGTTTTGTCAAGCCGCGCCTATTACGTATATAGCGTGGCTCTGCACTCGCGTACGGAATCTGCCAAGAGTGTCGGAACAACAGGGCTTTTTTCTCTGTGTGCGTGTGTGTGCGTGTCCGAACGCGTTCGAGCGCTTCGAATGTACCAATTTTCGGAGATAGGACTATAAACAGCGTTAAGAGTCGAACGGTGTATCTTTTTCCAAGGGCTGTTTATCGCATACGATTACGCTGGCATTTTCTATGTGCAGTGGTATACAAGTACATGAAAGTAGCGATCGAGAGAGGATGGAATTTTTATATAGCCCTGTCGTGTTGGTTATACACGTGGCACTTGGACTGATGATGACGATTTGGAAGGTTTGCTGATTGATTTATACGATTGGGAATTACTTTGATTCGTGAGCTTGCCGTGTGTGTACCAAATTAGTTCGAATTGTTCACCGGATTATCGGAGAACGAAAATAATGCTTATAACTGCATGGTATAAATTTAGTTCCTTTTTAAATTGGAATATACAAATTATGCAAAAAAGATAAAGCTTCTAGATATTTTGCATTATTTATATCAGTTTTGCTTCCTCAGAGAAGGTGACAAACACGAGGTCTGGGCTGTCCAAGTTTCCTCCCGAGTGGTGGATTTGCTATTCAAATTTATTGCTCATCATATCCTCTAAAAAATAATATTAATAGTGTAATTTTAAAAAAATGTATACTTACACATATTCTAAGATGGCGCCTTCGGGAAAGAAACCTTCCGATCGGCCCAGTGAAAAAGTTTACAAGTGCCATAATGATACAAAGTTTGAGTCAGTAATTTGTGTCATATGTGAAGATGTCTACCATCTGAACGATTTTACGAGGCGTACTTGTGGAATAGTGATCAGTGAAACCCTTGCGGTGTGCAAAAAGCATACGGAACTAAACCTAACCTCAATTGATAGTGACCACGCGTTATCAAATGAAATGAAAAGTATTGTAGCACAAATAAAATATGCTGCGAATATTGAAATAAAAAAAAGTGAACAGAAATATGGAAATAAGATAGCGGATATGAAAAAGTTAATAATAGAACAAGAAAATATGCGTACAAGTCAGGAAAAATTAATAAATGAAAAAAATGAGCAGATAATAAAACTGCAGCAACAACAAACTTTACAGCAAAAAAACTAATCAAGTCCATTTCGATATGGAAGACGACATGAATATGGACCTAGATAAAACTGTACACAATGAAGCAGTTTTTCAAAAAGCAGAATTTGAAGGTACTCTCTAAATTAATTTCAGTGAAAATTTCACTATTTTAATTAGTGTAACTTATTTCACTAGAAATTTAGTGCATAGTCACTAAATTCCAAGTGACTATGA